>JANVCF010222821.1:0-15089 GCA_025388745.1 Hydrozoanthus gracilis
CCACTCTACAAATTCTATCACTCCTGGAGAACCTATATATATAAATGATTTTCTTCATTGGCTAATTATAGAAACTTTATAGAAAATGATGCTGGCAATAAAAACAGCTAGACCTCTCCCCTTTGGATTGCTGGCCTTTATATATACACGTTATTTTGTGTTGATTACACACAAAAGAACACATTACTGACACATTTCTCTATAACCACAGTTTCTTTACTTCAAATTAGGTCATATATGTTAGTAAAAGCAAATGGGAGTTTCATTTATTATAAAAAGGACAATGATCTTGTCATCTGCTAAACTAGTTCTTCTGTGTTATAGAATAGAAAATGTATGTAACACATCTCTTCAAGTTAAAATGTAACAGCTGTACATGTGTCCATTAAAATTGTTTTCTTACAAAAAACTGGTTTAACTTTTCATTTTATTTGCATTTTGTCCCAAATTGTGAATTATAAAATCAGAAGTTGGCAAGTTTAATATAAATGATCAACTCTTAAAAACTCAGCTGGAAAAGGGTTAAAAGCAGCTATAATATACATGCATATTGTATGTATTTTAAATATTTTTCCTTACTGAAACATTCTATATATAATTATATATGAAGACAAATAACAGGAAAAGGGTCTCGTGGAACTAACAGGAATTGAATAATTCAAAGAGCAAATCCTACTACTTCAAGCTTGGCTTTGTCAATAAATAGGTCAATCAAAGGGTAAATTAGGAATTAAGCAATACTTTGGAAGAAACTAGCTTTAAAAATAAAGCAAAAAAAATTAACCTAAAATAGCACTGAAAATACAGGTCAGCATTTCCTGTGAGCACTTTGTTTTTGCTCAATTCAAGCCTATATCATTTGAACTTAGTTTGAAGTGCTATCCTACAATGTGTCTGGTCAGTGAAACAAAAAAAAAAAATCAAACCAGCATAGAAATGTAGCATGAAATTAGAGCGAAACTAAAGCCAGTTAAGTTCCAGTCAAGTCTTGAAAGTCTTAACAACTCTAAATAAAGAGCAAATGTTAGTTGCCAAGCATTTTGCAGGTTTGTTATAATTATAATTATAGTCTATGTAACATTGGCATTTCCGAATTGCCAGCGTCGAGTCTAATGAAGATTTGAAATGTTGCATGCACAAAAACACTCAATCAACTAGATTTTGCCAAACAATTGAAGGACCCCTTTTCCTATTAACACCCTAGATATGTCTAAAATTTCAGTAAGCAAAAATGAAAAAAATATATAAATACTCCACACATTACAGTATAATCTTTTTTTCATTTTAAACATGTCACTTTGTAGTTAGAGATAAGCTGAGCTGAGTGTCAGTACTCTGCATGGTTAATACAAATCAGAAAAGGCTAGTGTTGAGAATGGCTGCCTGCCATGCATGCGGTTTGGTGTTGGATACATTGCCTTGATGATAGCCTGTTGTATTTCCAGCTTCAAGTTCTCCTTGGCATGACCCTCTGGTATTTTGTGTAACTGGTTTGCTATGTACTGCCCAAATGTAATATCTGCATCACTGCTTGCTTCAGGTTTGGGTTTTTTAAGCTCATTAAGGCAAGTTGTTAAAAGCTCATCTTCCATACTAAGTTGTAGTTTTCTTTTACTCTTTGAGGATGGGGGATTTTTGGTGCTGAAAACACTTTGAAACTCAGAAGAGGACCCATTTTCTTCATTTTCATTTGACTCTAAATTCTCTTCCAGGGCATCTTGTTCATCATTTTCATTTGCTCTTTGCATGCTGCTACTTGTTTTCCTTGGAGTGATGTTATCTCTCAGGAAGTGAAGGGATGTATAGTGTGGCCATTTGGATACATACACACTTTGTGAACCTGACCCACTAATCTTTGAGGCTTTTTCTTTGCCATATTCTTTACCAAAATATGTCCGGAGACTAACCATCTTTTTTTGCATTTCAGCAAGTGTAAGTCCTGCAAGTTAAATTTTTAGTTAAAATAATTCCCAAAGAAATTTTGAAAGTAGAAGCAGAATATTGGCTGTTAAAAACTGGCTTAGTATATATAATTTGGTTTGAACATCAGAAAAATTTGTTTGAATCTTTTAAGCTGTAGTTTTGAATATTAGTTTTAAATTTTAATTCAAATACTTGCAAATTTAGTTGAAGTTTGAATGTGAAACTATTTTCGTAATTGGATCTCAATAATGACTTAATGAAACAAGCCATTATAAATAAAGATTAAAAAGACAAGTACTAAAACAAAGAAAACACAAATGAATGAGAGTACAAAAAGTTTTCGAAACTGCCCTGCCCTAGCCTTATTACAAAGTTTTGCCGGAGTGAAAGCCCATTAAACGCTGCTAAAATACCCCTGAGTCGCTGTTTTTCTTGTGGTAAGAAATAAATGCAGAAAAGTTCATTTTTTATGGTACAGTAGAAGTCTGCTCCACTCGAACGGAAACCAGATAGGTTATCCAAAGCTACATTCAGTTGGAGAGAAAAAATTAGCTGACCATTCTGTTAGGAAACGTCAATATAAAGATTTTCAGTTACTGATGTTGACGAAAAAAACATCCAAAGTTGAACTGCAAATAAGTAGGCTTACCTTCTTTCTCCAACGCTTCAAGAATACGTCCACCTGCTGCTGCTCTCGCATCTTTGTTCATATAATCACCGTTCTGGCAATTATAAAGAACTGGCTCTTTCTGCCAGAGGTCAATTAGCCTCTCTATTTCTTCAGAACTAAATACGGTTTTTTTCATCCCCGCCGCCATGCTATAAAACATAAACCTCAGGCCTTCCCACTCGAGTTATTTTGTTGCAAAAAACGTCAAAATTGCATACAACTTTAAACCATGTTTCAAAAGTCTACAACTTTTTTCGAGTTGCATGCGATAGTTTTAGGTTTGATTTACACGAAACAATTCGTGTTGTAAGGATGGCGTGAGCGAGTTGCGTGTAACAGTTGTAAGCAAAAGTTGCACCGTGTAAATCGGCCTTTAGAGAGGTGTCCATCTTATAGAGACTTAAACTACAGTAGATGACTGTGAAACGCAAGGCAGGGACCAAGATTTGGTTTCCGTTTTATAGAGGTGTCTGTCTTGTCTGGGTGTCCGTCTTGAGGGGTTCGGCTGTAGTTCGTGATAAAATCTGCAATTCCTACTCAAAAGTTGCTTTTAATAACCAGAAAAATATTTTTTGGGGGGGCGAGGGGGGAGGGGGATGCAGTGTCCCCTATCCCCACCGCCTCGCTGCCGGCAAGCCCATGGGCACAAAATAGTTTCAGTCTTGTAGTTTAGGCTATGGCTGTGCCCCAAGGGAAGGGAGAGGGAGGTTTAGTGGAACTTTTGGAGTCCCACACTCTTGATTACTAGTTCTTTTATGATTTTGAAAATGCTGGGCACAGTTTCTCTTTAGTCGAGACTAATTCCGTATAAACTTGGTAAAAACACCCCTGGCAGTTCTTATCTTATCCTACTTGCACTTACCAAGCTTAATTTACACTTTCTTTAAGTTTCGACACTAGCTCAGATTACGTCGGTTTGCTGGGACAGAGTGTACCAGAAAAGGCACCCGCCTAAACTAGGAATATGTTTTCATACCGCCAAGCTTACTATGATTTAAGGGGTAGTGAAAATCAGCCAGCCATACCGAAACCGCGAGAGATCCTTTGGCTGTAGTGTTTCGGTTCGTTGGAACAAAATCCCAATTGCCTTACGTAATGCAACTACACCGGCGAGTCCTAGTTCCTGTTTTCCCATGACTTCTCGAGTCAAAATGCTATAAAACAAAACTAAAATAAATTCTCATGTGTGCGTCAATTCCGGTATTCGGACTTTCAATCGAGAACGCGTTGTTGTGGCAAATTGAATGTCACAAACAGAGTAAGACTCAGACTAAACAGGTCATTTTTATTATACAAATAACATTTGTCAACGCTTTAGAGATTCCTTTAAGTTTATTCTTATGTTACCAAGATATTTTTGTCGTTATTATTGTATTAGTTTTGATTTTATTTTTCTTATCTTATCACCGCCATCACCCTATACTTGTTTCTACAGCCTCACCGCACATACTACTTGGAGGACAACACGGGGTACGCGATAGAATGGGTGAAAAAGATTGATGAGGTTCATCGCTCGTACTTCAGCGATGGCTGAGCACGTCCAGTTTGGATGGTCATGTCATTTTACCGATGCCCCTATAGCTAGCAGCACCAGTAAATATCAACTCCACAACTCTGGTCGTTCTCTTCTTGTCGAGCAAAGACTAAAACACCGTTAGCGTTTTAGCTAATATATATTGTGCTGATTTTAGGGTCTATCAAGCCAATTATTTAAGAATCCGAGCAACAAATTGTTAACACAGCTTTAGGTAATTAAGCCCGGCTCTCAACAGATCGGGCGTATAGTCCGCGAGTTTTAGCGGCTGGGCTAGCTGGCAGGCTGGCGTTTGAAAAGAATGATGCAACACGCAAAGAAACCGATAATTTACTACCTTGTCTCGTTGTCATGCAAAAATTCAGTCATTTTTTGTCATTGCAAAAGTATTTGAAATTTCTGGTCTTTTACGGCAGTCTGAAAGGGGAGGGGGGGGGGTGCTTCTTTCTGCAAAACAAAACTTATCGCAGAAAAAGAGACTAGCATTTCAAAGGACAGATTTAACACACTGGGTTTTTCTAAAAAATCAGTAGACAGCTGTGTTTAATAAATGGATCAGTAGTTGTACCGGAGAACACGTTTTGTTCGTTTATTGTGGTAAAATGTTGGCAGTTTCTGTACCACTTGAAGGCATGCCCACGTGCTGTTGGTTTCCCGTCAAAACGTGTTGGCAAAACAGAAAAGTATACAATGCTTTACTAACCCTGTATGAGTATTTGAACCGAAGGGTTGCATGTTTAGACCGAATGATCGAATATTTGAATCGAATAATTGAATGTTTAAATGTTTGAACTGGATGGTTGAATGCTTGAACCCAATGATCGAATATTTGAATCGAAGGGTTAAATGTTTAGACCGAATGATCGAATATTTGAATCGAATAATTGAATGTTTCAACTGGATGGTTGAATGCTTGAACCCAATGGTTGAATATTTGAACCGGATTATTGAATGCTTGAACCGAATGATTGACTATTTGAACCAAATGATTGAATGTTTGGACCAAATGATGAATGTTTTGACCGAATGATTGAATGTTTGAACCGAATGATTGAATGTTTGAACCGAATGATTGAATGTTTGAACCGAATGATTGAATGTTTGAACCGAATGATTGAATGTTTGAACCCAATGATTGAATGTTTGAACCCAATGATTGAATGTTTGAACCCAATGATTGAATATTTGAATCGAAGGGTTGAATGTTTAGACCGAATGATCGAATATTTGAACCGAATGATTGAATGTTTGGACCAAATGATTGAATGTTTGAACCGAAAGATTGAATGTTTGGACCAAATGATTGAATGTTTGGACCGAATGATTGAATGTTTGAACCGAATGATTAAATGTTTGAACCGAATGATTGAATGTTTGAACCGAATGATTGAATGTTTGAACCGAATGATTGAATGTTTGAACCGAATGATTGAATGTTTGGACCAAAGGATTGAACAAAAGATACACCACACAAGCAAATTTAGCGCGTTAACAGGAAAATGGTCTAGCCTTTCGCAAAAACTGTCTGAATCAGTATTGCTGCACGCGCAAACTCTTGAAACCCCCTGCCGACCGGTCCAAGTACATATAGACCCGGTAAAAGGGGGGGGGGGGGTATTCCTATATTGGTGGTAGGTATGACCAGTGCTCCCCCCCCGGTTCCGCCGCCCTTGTAGTCTTCTCTGATTCCCAGCAAAGCCTTAGTGGTCGAGTGACCCTTGCGAAAGCTTGATACGATCGTGAAGAAGGTGAGTGCGATTTACATAGCCGCGAAGACCTTGAACAGCTGTGGTAGAACTCAGGTGGGCCAAAGTTTACCATTCGAAGCTTGATTATCGTTCTTAGGGACTGGAGACACCCGCGCAACCCTCCATTATTTTGGAAAATGGGCTTTCAGGATTCGATTATTGATGATAGAATTTCAGGATTTATGAGGCTTTTTCGCCAACTAGAAACTGTACAACAATTTATGATTTTGAAATGATTAAATAACTTCTGTTCTTCCTACCGTTTAAAAGAAAAAAAACCGATTTGGTTTAGTTGTCTTGGTAATCGTTCTTGGAATAGCAGAAAGTTTTGGTTTTTAAATCGAGTATGTTGCCACAAGGATGAAAATTTGCCTCTATGAAGAAAACACTAAGATCCACCATAAGTCCAAGTTTGGCAAAATGAAAGATTTTGTATTGGCAAAATTAAAGGTTATGTATTGGCGAAATTGGCAGCAGATTTCAAAAATAAGAAAATTGCCTGTACACCAAGTGGCGTCAGTTGAAAACGTTAAATGTGATATTTCGAGAAAGGAAA
Source organism: Hydrozoanthus gracilis (assembly GCA_025388745.1). NCBI lineage: Eukaryota > Metazoa > Cnidaria > Anthozoa > Zoantharia > Hydrozoanthidae > Hydrozoanthus > Hydrozoanthus gracilis. The sequence continues at coordinate 6,432 of JANVCF010222821.1, forward strand.
GATCAGTTTTGATAATTTTTTTCCCCTACTCCTCGTTTTACGAGAAACAAAAAACGCTAATATAACCTGACAGCTGTTTCAAGCAAGAATTACAAAAAACTGAAACGAGGAAAATTGGCTATAGAAAAATTATTTATCACTTACGGCGTATATACTAATATAGCATACGAAGACATCTCCCTCTTTTTGCAAGGGTGTCGCTTTGCTTAACGAACTCGACGCTTAGGTAACTCGATTATCAAAGGTTGAGCTACCACAAGAACCGCATAGTGTACCGCCATTGGAGTGATGGTGAAATAAGCTCGCAGCCCCGCATCACAGGTGCGAGGTTAGAACATTCTGCCAGGGGCAGCTTTTAAATTTAGACCCTCTGAAGTTGCTACCAGGGAGTTTCTGTATCAGTCTATCAGCTATCTAAGAATTAAATCGTTTAGAGTTGTCTCAGCCAAACTGGCAGCTCCATGCTTATACAGCAGAGGCCGTTGGCACAGTGGTAAGACCCTAACGTCCCCGGTTTGATCCGTGGGCCGTGGTCGATCGAAGGTTGAATCGGGGTCCGTAAAATGAGTGCCAGTATACATGGATATATTATGTTTCCAGTCCGCCGGTAAATTAAACTGATCATTATTAAACGTGTTTAAGGGTAGTCATATGGAAAAGGCGCTATGTAAATGCACCTCCTTTACCGCCGCCTGAGTTGGTGAGGCGCCAATCTGTCGTGCGGGAGGCCCGGGTTCAATTCCCGGTGCCATTCGGGGTTTTAAAATAACTGAGGAGAAGGTGCTGCCTTTGCTTCAACATCTACAAATGGATAGACCTTCGCTTCCTCTCGGATAAGGACGTTAAACCGTAGGTCCCGGAAGGCATGCCTCGAAAGGGGCCTCGAGTCCTATTGCCTTTCCTTCCGTGACTCCTAGAGTCAAAAATGTTATAAAAAAAACAAATAAAAACAAAATACGGTTCTTATACCAAGTGACCGTGGACCACCATGAGCTTGTATTTGGAAGACAACGTTTGTTTGCGTTGGTAGACTTGTGTTAGTTTGGAAGAACAAAGTGAGTTGAGCCTTGTCGATTCGATAATTACTCTAGCAAGGCGTCGTCAAACCTTTTTTAAAAAGAGTCGACAAGAACTATAATGGCAAGAGTTAACTGGTCGTTTTTTGTTGACACGTTTCAAATTTCTAAGATCTAAAGGGGAACTGAACCCTAAACAACTTTTGTCAAACAAAATCTTTAATTGAGTGTGAAAACGACAACCGATTTAAAGTAGTTCAAGCGCTCGCTCGCTCCCCATAACCTACGTCAAACGTTACCTTCGTTTACCGCTGACAAGTCGACAAGCGCCCACGCTCAATGATCCCAAACGACCCGAAACACACACATGTTATACAAAGTAGAGTTTCTCGGGAAATCAGCGCGACACAAGGAAAAAAAATTTAGATGTGTTTTCAACGCCTTGAACAATTTGTTGATTTTAGAGTTCAGTTCCTCTTTAATGGATTTCCATTCAATACAATAAACCCGTTCGGTCCATGGTTTTAAACCAGCGGAGACAAAAAAATGCCTCCTTAAAGTTTTAAACCTGAAAGATGCACAATTGCAAGCCTCCTCAGTAAATATTATTACTATCATCTATGTTATTGTTGTCATGTTTAGCAACGAAAAATTGGGATCTTTTAGATCTTGAAACTTCATACTTATGAAATATATATAACAACACGTTTTCCTTATTTTGCTTTATTAATTATTTCTGTGTCATAATACTAAAAGTGATAAATCATGGATAGGTTAAAAGTTTGATAAAAAAAAATAGTACTAGAAATGTTAAGATACAAACGTTAGCAACTTATAAGTAATTTAGAAATTTTAGAGTTTCTTAGAAGCCGTTAATTCATCATCAGGGAAAAGTGAAATTTTTCTTCTATGAAGTATGATATCTATACATCTTGGAGTCGGGTATCAGCTTCGATGATTCTTGTTTTTTTGGTAGGCGCAAAAAATCTACAAAGATAGCGCTGATCATTTAAAAGGATTTACGTCCTTCAGATTTCTTAAATGTTGTTCTTTGTTTCAGCTATCGCCTTCTATGCCGGGGGTCAAAGTCTGAGTTCAATTACGAGACTAATTGTTTGAAAAGAAAAACTAGTAATTATCACCCTCTTGAAGTTTTTGATGCATTGAGACCAATTGCGGAGGAGGGGGTAAGCAGTTAAAGGCAGTTTGTACTGCTGTAAATTACTTTTTTCAGCAGAAAAAAAACGAACGAAACAAGCTATTGCTGGCGATTCTCAAAATACAGATTAAATTTGAGTTCTAGATAATAAATAAATTGAATGTGAAGTTTTTATTTGAAAATAAGAAAGTTCAGCAACTCAATCCATTTATTTCGCCGTTCGCGTTTGGCAATCAGCAAGAACGTATAAGAAAATTGCTTGTCCGTTTTCAGTTTTTCTTGTTGCATTGAGATTTAACATAGCTCTACTGAGAATTATTTAGTGCTTTTCCAGCTTTTTATGATCATTAAGAGCGAGAGTTGATAAGCATTAGTTTATGTAGAAAATAGAGTAGTCAGAAACGAAAAAAAAAAACTTTTTGAGGGTTAGAATTCTCAGCACTAGAATTTTTGCCTCAAACAACTTTCGTCTATATCTATAAAAGTAAACAAAGTCCAAAATGTCGAGTCTAGATATACTCACATTTTCACAGATTTATTCTTCTGGAAAGAATCTATTTGATAAAAATGTCGAGGCTTTTTCATCTTAAGGCAAGAACTAGTACCGAAGAACTGAGAACTTTGTTTTGGTTGTTGAAAACTACTAAAATGCCTCGTAAGAAATTAATTGACAAAATTACTTGACACAAAATGTTAATATTTAAAATGTAAAAAATTATTATTTTCATAAGAAAAGGTATTTATATTTCTATAAATAATTTTCTGAACTGTGAAAAACAATATTTAAAGGTTTTTTAAACTCAAGTGCATAAAGACTCTAAGAACAAACATGCGTCAATTTTCATGAAGAAAAACTTGCTTTAGTTTCAGCTCAAACATGTCATCAATCAAGATTAATGAACGCATCTTCGCATTTACACTACTCTGTTAGTTTCATGTAGGTCTCCTTCAGAATTACACAAATCAACAGCATTAAACGGCGTTTTAAAATACTCTCTACAGACACTCACTTGTAAACCGAGAGATTTAGACACTCGAGTAAGCCGTCAGAAATTGAATAAAACTAGTTTAAAAATTGTGGCGCCCAGTCCTCGACCGAAACATGAGCAAACATGTTCTATTACGTAACTTTGATGCTGAAACTAAACACTATAACATGCTGCAACAACTAAACCGTACAATATTTCGAAAACGATCTTAAGCGAAAACGACCAAGAATTAATTCATCCCCAATTTATATTTGTTTATTGTAAATAATTATAACAACCGATTATTTTCAATTGAAAACGAGTTTTTTTTATGTTTTCTCTGACGTCACGGAGTTAAATTTCAGTCAATGATCAACACAGCATAATTTAAATATTTGATCTTCAATTATTCAGATCATGGAAACCGCGGTTGGCTTTTCAGAGTGAAAACTTTTACTGGGAAACGCACAGCTGTTGAGAGAATTTGCCAGATTTCTTGTTTCATCTCGAGTAGTCGCCTTTACATCGTACAGAAGTCAAACGTTGTGGCTGTGGTACTCGGAGTTGAAGTTGTTGTTCTATGGTCGTGTGCCGTGATTATGAATAACGGACAACCACGCTAAGGAGTGCCGAATTATTGAAGATCACGGCGGTTGTTCTAGAAAATTGAATGAAGGTTGGAAATTTGTTCATAAACGGCCTCATAGACACAATTCGAGCTTCGGAAACAATTATTGCGAGCGCTGCCTTACGAAAAAAAAGTGGCGCGATATATAAGGACACGTAACATAACTTTCAATGGAGTCTAGCTTTCGGTAATCAAAAGTTTGGCTTTTATCACAGCAAACGAGCAATTAGTTTGTAATTGACACCATTTATGTTCTCGTACAAAGCATCTTTTTGAGGTTTAAGAGTATACCAGTGAACAAATCAAATTCTCAAGTACTGAAGGCAAATGAAGTACTCTCCGATTTCCAGCCAAGTACCTGAAGATAACAGGAAAACTGCCGCGGAAATTGCTACCGAAGCGGACAAAGAAGGTACATCAAATGACAAAGATGATTTATTCCGTGAAGAAAAGGAGGAAGAACCACCCGCTGAAAAACTCTCTCCTCAGCGTCGACTCGCTCTTGTAGCGTCACTGTTGTTTTGTGTGTTTGTGATATTTGCGTTCGCGTTTCTGCTGCCGTGTCATGGAGTGAAATGCAAGGGAAACGGGAATTCTTGCAAACCTCATTTGACTCCATCAAATTGGGTTCGCAATATCAATATCTCTGGTGTTCAACTCACTTTCCTTACAGTTCCAGGATTAGGGAATAAATATTTGTCAAAAGAAGTTGTGCTTGGCTATTCAGTTTGCCAAGGCCGCTCCGAGAATGAATGCTTTGGGGGAACAATGGGATTCAGGGGAGCGAATGGCGAAAGGTTGTGGAATCTTCCCACAAATTCAACAGTTACATCAATAGTTTGCAAGCACCCTGAAGAAAATGGTCCTGCGGTTTGCTTTGTTTCAGGAAAAAAATCAGAACTTTATCAAGTGAGTGAAGGTGATTTGAAATGGAAAGTCGTTTTATCTGGCAAAATCAAGGCTTTTGATGTCATTGGTATAAGTGATGTTGTACTGTTGAACAGCACAGAATATGGGCAGCTAACTTTAGTATCAGGCAAATCTGGAGAAATGATTGGCTCGTCCATCCCACTACCTCAGAGCAAAATCAGCAGCACTGACTTGGCAACAACACTCGGTCTTGCAAACAAAACTGAATATGTCCTATTTTGGTCACACTCAGAAAGTCCCTCAACTGGCTCCCTGTGGGCCATATCTTCACAGGACCTGTACAAAAAAGCTCGGGGGAGATGGAATGCCAGTCTTGCAACAAAATGGGGATCCTACTCCCCTGAGCCAGATACAGGGTTTATAGAAATCCTGACAGGCAACGTGGTTCTCCAGAAACCCATTTTTGAGGATTTGACTTCAGATGGGGTTACAGAGATTGTAGTTTGTACCAAAAATTTAGAGAGAAATAAAGTACAAGTTATGGCCTTGGACGGATTAAACCTAAAGGTGCTGTGGAGTGTGCGACTTCCTGCAACAACAATAGACGAGTAAGTTACCAGCTAGTATAACTTAGTTGACAAAATAAACTTTTGCCCCAAAATTGCATTTAATCTTAGGCAAATCAGGGCTTGAAATAACTACACATTGTCTGGTCAAACATTATTTTGCTCATCAGACACACACATTTTTGGCGAGGCAAATTTAATCCATCTTAACTCTGTATTTAGAATTGTCTTTATTGGTTGAACAAGAGGGTGGCTTGATTCAATAGCACCTCATTCTTGGTATTTTTTTCTGTTCCTGCTGTCACCAGATGCTATGTGGGTTATTCTCTGGGCATAGAGGTGTGTGAAGAACACTTTACAACACAACACAACTGATTTGCACATTCATAACTGACAGCTGGAAAAATTGAATTTAAAGTTGACTTTTCTTTTAAATCTCAAATGACTAGATAACAAGGTCCTTTCATCCATGGATTAATTTTTCCAGGCAATGCTCTATTCTGATCAGACATAACCCATTGACTGGCCTTTATTTCAAGTGCTGCAAATGTGCTGTTTTTGAACACTCTGTTTTATCCTTAAATGTACTGGTATTTCATTTTTCATGTTCTAAGGGACAGGGGATGGGGTACTTATTTGAGAATAGATGTTTATTAATTCATAAGTTTTCCAGGGGGTACTTATTTGAGAAAGTTAAGTATTCCATAACCCTTTAATTCCAGTTCAACACTGTAGTATAAATCTTTATTCTATTAAATCATCCACCAAAAATATCTTGTGTCTTTGTGAGACTCTCAAGATCTTCAAACTGTTTTAAAAGACCTGTCAGTGTTCATGTCTTTACAAAAGAATGCTGTTTTTAATTATTTAAATCCACCTTCATGAATTTAGACAGTTGGCAGACAAATTTCAAATTTCATTAAACTTTTATAAAATATTGCCCTCCAAAGATTGTACTTTTGCCCAAAAAAAACATTCATATTGTCAATGAATTGCACTGGATGGTAACACTCATGTCTGAGATTTAACCATCTTGTTTCAATGTCAAGATAATTTTTCCAAAGATTGTACTTTTGCCCAAAAACTTCCATCATATTCTCAATGAGTGGATGGTAATATTCTTGTCTGAGATTTAACCATCTTGTTTCAATGTGAAGAGAATTTTTCCAAAGATTGTACTTTTGCCCAAAAACTTCCATCATATTCTCTATGAGTGGATGGTAATATTCTTGTCTGAGATTTAACCATCTTGTTTCAGTGTGAAGATAATTTTTCCAAAGATTGTACTTTCACCCAAAAACTTCTGTCATATTGCAATGACTGGATGGTAACATTCTTGTCTCAGGGCTCAAAGTTCGTCATTTTTTCTTCGTGCAATTTTGCGACTAAGTTTCAAAAATTAAGCCCATTTCTAAAATTTTAGGCGCAAAGGCTCAAAAGCCTTTTGTTATCTTAGCCAGCGAAATATGCATGAACTCTTTCAAGGAACATAAACGAAGTATCCAATTTGCGTAGTTGGCAACGATGGGGTTGCAAGGCGATCACCGACGAATGCAGATAAAAAAACCCCATAAAAACCAGACAAGAGACAGTGGAAAACAGCTTTTCTTATTGTTTACTACTTTTACAAAGACGACAATGATTCACCATCATTTCCAGACATTTTATCTTCGTAATGTGAATAACTTGATGCAGTTTTTTAATTGCACTTCATTATTTAGGTTAGGTGCAATTATGCGATTAACTTCGATTTTTTATGGGCACTTTTTAAAAAGTTAGGCGCATTTGCAACTAATTGGTTGCCCACTTTGAGCCCTGTTGTCTGTGATTTAACTATCTTGTTTTAATGTGAAGAGAATTTTTAAGATATATTTTATTTTTTTGTAAAATATGGTGAACAAATGTTTTGTTTCCCTTTGTGACAAATTTATATTCCTACAACATTCAAAGGCAGAAAAAAAATTAGCAAAACCATCAACTTTTTACAACATGTTGAAAAAGATTTGTGTCTGTTTTCGCAATAGTAGCACTTTAACATTTTTAAGATTTAAAAAAATTATCATTTGGAGCCAGGAACCAAGTTTGTTGCTATGACAACAAAAACTAGTAACTAAGTAAAATGAAAAAGGAAGAAAAATGCATAAATAAATAAATAAAAACAAACTAGTAACAATTCTGGAGGTTCATCATCAGTCCAAGTTTGGCTCAATACAACCCAAAAGTTGTGGATTTGCAGTGGATTTTCAAAAAATTGAAAATTTGCCTCAACTTTATCACGCCATCAGTTGAAAAATCTTTAAAAATCTTAGTATCTTGAGAACCGTAAAGAATTTTGACAAAACTAATTCCCTCGCTCCCTCCCCCATAACAAAAACTTATTAGTCATATAAACTTTTAGAGTACAGGTAGTAATTAAATGCATTTTAATGCATATAAACTTTAAGAGTTCGGGCAGCAATTTAATGTGTTTTTGTACCCACACAAGCAGATTGTGTTTTCAGCCCTATGTACACAATAGATTTCTCTTTTTCCAGCAAAGTAAGTATTTTTTCTTTGATATTTGAATTGCTGTGTTCAAGGTTCAATATTGCAACCTCTAATCAGTGTTTGGTATTCTGTGTTACAATGGGCATCCTGTTCAAATTTTTTGATGATTTTGAAACACATTTGCCTCGCTCTGAGGTTGTCACACATATGCCTCACTCTGATGGATACAAATTTGCCTCCTCCTAAGGCCCTTGCCTGTGTTATATTTTTGAACAAGAAACGCTGGATTATTTTCAAAAACTTTGAACAACTGAGCCTTGTGGAACACCTACATAAAGCAACTGCAATTGAGAGACGAGAAGCATTGGTTCGTATTTTCTTGCTACAATGTTATGTTCAATCTGTTCATAGCAAAAACGGCTGGCCAAAATTATGGTCTACATCGAACAGCTTACAAAATTAGGTATATTTTCTGAACGTTTTTCTGTACCCTAAAACAGCAAGTTCTTTTACATGCCTGATGCACTCTAGCAAGTGTCACGGTCTAGAATTACAAGGGCTTGAATGGCATGCGATACCACAAGTCTTTGCAGCGGCTTTTCATATGGTACACAGTTTCAACACAGGATTCACTCTACACAACCCTTATGTTCAATTCTGCTGAATCAAATTTATCTATCGCATGAACCGTCCAACCTTCCCCCCTCAACAATATCAAACTTATCAACCGCACCGTCACCTAAAGGAGTCAGGATGGCCGAAAGGTTAGCGCTTGTGCCTCCCACCTCTGTGGACCCGGGATCGAATCCTGGGTTAGCATGTGGGCTGAGATTTGTCAATCTTCGAGGGTTTTAATCTGATCTGTGCCAAGGGCTATCTGTTAGATAACTTCCACAACATTTATACATTTACCCTCGTTTAGTTTAGTTTAATTTAGTTTAGTTTAGTTTAGTTTAGTTTAGTT
>JANVCF010222932.1:1676-28098 GCA_025388745.1 Hydrozoanthus gracilis
TAGAATACCTAAAACTTTATGGTAAAACAACTTTATCTTTCAACAGACCTCATCCCTATATCTTCTTTAACCAAGATAAAATCACAATGACATTCCTCGGCTTTCATGTCAACACAAAAGGGGATTTGGTTGATCCAAAGAGCAAAGAAGTTATCGAAAAAGCCCTAATGACAAAAGATCTGAGAACAGGTCTTAACCATCAAGGAGTAAGGATGGACATCAACTACGATGGCTTGAGCAAGTGAGTGGCACTGAACAAAAAAATTAGCGTGACTTGGATGGTCACCCTGCATTTTCAGTCTTTTAACAAAGTTTGATATCATTTTAGATTAAAAAACCTGGGCATTGTAAAATGGTATGTTAAAGTGACTGCGAGATGCAGTAAATCTAGTGCGTTCCTTGACACAGATAAATAATCGTTAGATACAATCCGTGTGCCTCCCACAATGACCCTGCTTTACATTGAGTTCTCAGTGGTTAAAGAAATCGTCCACTGTATAAAATTCTTGGTCTCAAAACTTTTGTTATGTCCTTGTCCATAATGGACAATCTAACGCCATGCGATTTGTTTCCTGCTCGCCACACTCTTGAAATGTGACGTGTATTTATAGCAGAGCCTGACCCCCTCATGTTCGTTGCTACTGTATTCATATAGAGTGGAGCCTGGCACTGCAATGAAAAAAACGTCACATTCCAAAATGGCTGCTTGGTGTTAGATTTTGTACAGGTTTATTAATTTTAAGCTTTTGGTATGGATACAAACTTAATAAAAGTTTTTATTCGATAACAATAATGTTATACAGTGGAGGGTTCATAAGAGCGTTTCAGGGTTCCAACCAATCTCTAAGATTTTTTTTCGAATTCATCTTTGCATTTTCAACCTTAGTTTTTGTTGTAACAGCGTGCCCTGCTAATGATATGAAATGTGTATAAGAACACTGCGTCTTCATGATCACGTGACGTTTTTTGAGAAAAGCCAACGTTGGACATGATGTGGCTCTTCTCTAATTACACTCATTACAGCAGTTACTACATTGCATCGAGAATCGAGTGTGTCTGTACATGTGTGTTATAAAACAGACTAAACAATACGCATGCACAGGATGGATTATCAACGCTAAAATCCACTTTCGACTACTTTTACAAGCCCAGCTTTGCGTTACTGGAAGACTTTTTTAGCAGCAATGCAAACAGAAAGAAAACTCCGAGTCGGAAACAAAGAGACTGGTACTTTTGAAAAGCTTATTGTTGGAATGGTTAAGGACGCTTTGACCGCATGTTTCATCACCCGTTGGCAACATAGCTTGGCAGGTTGAATTCGAAACGTCGTGTTCTATAACTCCTTAGGGTTATTGCGAAGACACATACCAGAAAACTTAATGGCATCTTTTTCTATCAAACATTTCGGCCGCACTCTAGCGACCATCTTCAATATATGACATGGATCATGATCAATGAATGCATGTCATGTATTGAAGATGCTCACTGTGGTGATTCGTATACTGAATTAATGAAAATGGTTGCTGGAGTGTGGCCGAAATATTTGATAAAAATAATTTTTAAAAATCTTTTATATGTTTCCCATAATCAAACTATGCCCGTGATATTGTCATAACGTTTATTATTCCCTTTTTTATTGTTCTAAAATTTAGTTTACCCCAGTTTTGTGCTCTGAGATTTATTCTTTAGTAATAAATGTCTAATTGAATGTTTTAGGAACGACAAGATTGCAATGTTGTCTGCTGTGATGCAAGTGACTCAACAAAGCCGACAGTGCGACACGTATGACCCTGATCCAACCTACGAGTTGACAATTGACAACATGAAGAAGATCCTTGCAATCCACATGAGATTTAGGTACCAAAAACATCTTTTAGGCTTCCTCTGTCATTTACATAGCTTGGCCAGTCAAGTACAAAGGAACTAATAACAACAGAATTGCTCCTAAAACTGTAGAAGATGAATAAAAACACTTGCATAAACAGGCAAACTGCAATGATTCAAACCAATCTAACTGGTTAACATTAATTAAGTAAAGTCAAAGTTTATCCTCCCTTATCTCAACAAAGTTGAAATGTTAGGGATTATTTCTATAACGCTCGATTGCTACTCAAATATGTTAACAAAATCAAAACAGTGCATTTTTTTACGTAGATATCCCTTCAATATAAACTAAATTATTCTTAGTTGTCAAGTTGCTCAAACTTGCTTTACCTAAAAGGTGCGGCATCCCAGTTGTCATCATGGGCGAAACTGGCTGCGGGAAGACCAGTCTCGTGAGATATTTGTGTGGAGTTCAGGCAGGAACAAAGGGGGTTCAGAACATGCTGTTAATGAAGGTAAAGTGATATTTACAACCTTTACAGCGTTTTTTAGAAATAAAGAAAATAACGCAAACTGAAAAGTTCAACAAATTCTTATAGTTAACAAACGCGGTTTGTAAAATTTTAGTTTTCATCTGTAAAAACAATGCAGGTCAACTAGTTTGCTTTGACAACAAATTAACGAATTCCAATATTGAGAATCTAATTTAAAAGCTAAAAGTGCTTGGAAGTTGGATTGCATTATGAACTTAAAATTGTTATGGGTCGAAATAATTCACGTAAATAACTTTTTGAGTACCAAAGATTTATATAAATACCAAAACAAACAATATTTGAAAAGACGCACAAAATTATAGACAAAAAAAGAAAGATGCGTAGGGTATTCAAGATAGGAGACTAACCTCTATTTCGGTTGCTATCTTAAGCAGGAAAAACGATTATTTTTTATCTTAATAACAGTATAGTGCTTTTTTTTTCTTGTGTATAGTGCAATTTTGCTCGAAATGCAAAGATAAATGCCTCTCAAGATTAGCTTGGTAGCTAAACTAACAGTTAGCTGGATGAAGAAGGGAAGCCTAACATTGAGTAACACCAATAAACGTAAAGAGTTTCCTAGATTGTTTTGATCTAGACGCACTGTAGGCATCCTGAAGGGCTACAAAGTAGTTTTAAGGAATGTGAACATTTGCTCAGAAAAGTTCAGAAGAAGATAATTCAGGGTTTTTAATTATTTTTATGTGATAAAACTTGTAGGTTCATGGAGGCACTTCCTATGAAGAAATAGAACGGAAAGTTGGGCAAGCGGAAGCCATAGCTAAACGCAACGAAAAGCACAGTATTGACACTGTTCTGTTTTTTGACGAGGCAAATACAACTGAAGCGCTCGACATGATCAAAGAAGTTATGGTGGACAAAAGAATCAATGGACGGACAGTTGGCGCCGGATTGAAGAGGTTGCACTTCATTGCAGCGTGCAATCCCTATCGCAGGTAAAAACTAAAGCTTCCAAAATTAATAATCTTAACAAGTGTTGCACTTCCGCAGCAGATAGTCTATAAAGCGAAATGAGCCTCTTCAGCAAGGCGTCTAATGCTAAGTGGTGTTAACATGTCCTTACTTTTTCACTGTTTGTGCAAACGCAATGGCGGAGTCATTGCGTTTCATCAGCTTTATATTTCTGCTAAAAGATCTCAATAGCGATTTCCTCTTTCAATACAAACATATGCGATAAGCGCCACTGGGGGCTTAATTATTTTTAGATAACAGATAAAACCATTGACAAATTGTATTTTTTGACACAATACGCCTTACTTTTTAGCTCAATTGCGCCTTTGTATTGAAATGGGGGAGGGGGGGGGGGGTTATTTCAACTTTATGCTCTTGACGGGGGCTTGTTAACAAGGGGTTAACAACGTTAGAGGTTATTCCAAGATGGTAGTCCTGAAAAGATTTCTTGAGGGAATTTAAAGTAAAAAAGTCTTTTTGTGCTTCACATTTAGAGGCACAAGTTGCAAGATTTTAGAGGTGCCAATTAGAATGTCTGACCTTTTTTATGTTAATATGGACCGGCTCCTCGGCTGTTGATGAGTTGATTACATGAAGTTTTAACGTTATCTGGTTTTTACGTATTTCTCTGTGAAGTTGTGATCACGAAACCTAGTCATTAGCAAATTCACAGCTGACTTAATGTTTTCCCTAGACATGCTGAAGAAACCATCAAAAAGCTTGAATCTGCTGGATTAGGATATCGTGTCAAAGCAGATGAAACCCAGGACAGACTTGGTAAATTGTTTTGAATTTGTTAGATGTCTCATTAGCAAAATCTATCATTTTTTCTTGTGTCTCTTGTGATTCAGAATTTTAGCATTTTTTCATTCTTAACAAAAACGGTCAACACTAACGTAGTTTTGACACAACGCAAGGTTTACCTTTTAACTGACGTAGCCAAGAAGCCCTTTTAAGATTTAGATAGAGACTTCCAGTGAAAAAGGCTTCATTTGAAACTTCTATGTTAGCAAGAATTTTAAACTATTTTATCTTTACCGTTTAACTTAGAATTTAATGCGTATGGTAATAAAGGGAGACCTTACTTCTTAGTGTATTTTCCTAAGAACAGTCAGGTGTGGATGGCTTATTGATTGTTACTCCACTTTAGGGCAAATTCCCTTGCGCCACCTTGTGTATCGGGTACATGCCCTTCCAACAAGCATGCGACCTTTGATTTGGGATTTTGGTCATCTGCAACCCGAAATTGAAGTTCTTTACACCAGGCAGATTGTGAGAAGACACGTGAGTAACTAATTCTAGAGTAGACAGTTCTATCAAGTTAAAGTTGCTTAGGTTTTACTTCTTAACAGAAAAAGTTTCTTAAGAGAAGATCGAGATGTTTCTGATGATTGTTCAAGATTGAGTGAACAAGCTAACTTTGCAATATTTCCTCTTATGTTGAACAAACGTTTTGCACCCTGACCCTACAAGGATTTCCGTATTATAATATGGAGAAAAGTTGTTTACGATAAGGGTTTATAACAAAAGATTTTAGCAAAACATTTTCACTTTGTACGCCTGGTACTAAGAACCGATGGCGTTCATTCCGGAACTCTCATCCTTGATCTCTGCCGGCGAAGCACTGGTGAATGCAAGATGCTAATGTTTAACTCTACTTAAGTAAAATTTAGCCGTATCTGTGTATCGCTGTCCGTTACGCGCTCAAAAAGAACACTAGAAATAATTCCCTGGTCGGAAGCTTATCTACAGTAAGTCTCAGTCAAGATCTCCGGGTACGCGGCCTTTGAGGAAAAGATGTTCAATATTGTGGCAACGCAAGAAACATAATAGGCGGTGCAACTCTTTTTTTTTCATTTTCTTGTTTGAATTAGCTTAGGGCTGCTTGTTTTTTAGAATTCTGCTTATTGTAAGATTGATACAATAATAACTTTACTTAACTAAGAACAAATCTTGTAATTTAATTGCTGTACTACTATTCTAATAAGTTCTAGCGATTGTCCTAAAAGGAGGTACTCGGAGAAAGAAAAAACCTCTTCCTCCAAGTTTTACGGCAACGCAAGCGAATTAACCGGAGGCGACCTAATTTCCATTTATTCTTCATCAGCATGTCAAGGCAAAACAACCTAGCTTTTGTGACTACAGCAGTTCGATTTTGAAACATCCGTCCATTATTGTTCTACCTTGATCTAGATTCTGAAAGATAGTAAAATTCCTGGGAACAAAGATCACATCAAAGTAATAGCTTCAGTACTGGCGGCTTCCCAGCGGTTCATGAGGGACAAAACGGTATGAATCCATTGAACAGAAGCTAAAGCCTAGTTCACACTTGTGAGATGAATACAAGCGCAAGCATTAGGAATCGATGATGTTCACACGCGTGAATTAAGCACAAAAAAATGAAAAAATACGCATGCGCACAATGGACTGCTGACTGCCAGCTTTGCCTACGCTTGTTTCACGGATGCTCGCACTGGTAAAACAAACGAAATAAGCATTACTACAAGTACAAGAGTAAGAAAAATGTTTCTTTTCCTGGTGGTTATTGTGTGCTTGTTTCACGAATGTTCACAGTTGAATTTTCTTGTGCTTGTGTTTGTGGTTGTGCTTCTGCTTACCTCACAAGTGTGAACCGGGCTTAAGAGGTGGAATTAAGTAAAGGTATATGACCACGTCTTTTGTAAAGAAAAACCATGTTTAAGAGACTGTTATTAAACATGAAAGCGATCATTTCATAGTTAGTGTCCGGGAAATATCAGATATGTATTCGGGGTATCAGTGTATCGGTGACCTCAGCCAACCATACTAACGTGGTTATTTTGATTCTAACTTGGAATGAGAAGAAATTGAAAGTTTTTGGAAAATTATATGTTTCGTTAACAGCGTTAAGGCACCTTTTGTTTGGCACTTGCACTAAACAATGTTGATGATGATTTCATAACAGAATGATGATGATAATGTTAAGTTTATATTGGTTTTGTGACTCTTTAACAAACATAAAGCTTGAAGTTATTGATGAAACAGAAACGGATTGGGCGACAGATTGTAAGTTCATCTTAACCAGTTTTTTTGTACGTTTATTACAGGACGAATGCAGTTTTGTTAGCTTGCGGGACGTAGAAAGAGCAATGAACGTGATGACATGGTTCTACACACGCAAGAACCTGTTCCAACCCCTAATTCAGCGCGTGTGCAGACAAAACGAGGACGAAAACGACCTCGATGAAAAGGTTGGCAGTGAATTACGAGCAAAAGAACAGTAAGAAGATAATACTAAGAAATAAGTTGATATCAGGAGAAGCCGAAAACAAAAGGATCGTCGAAAACAGATCAAAGGTTGAACTTGGTTTACGTAGGAAACTCTGATTCAACCTCAAACTCGTGCCATGGTTTTCAGGAGTGTAAAGATCTGTTTGCAGTTCAAATGCTCTAAAACGTTTATTTGTTTTTTTTGTAAATGTAATGAATACATATTCGGTAGCTTTTAATGAGAATGCTACGTACATAATAAACAATATAGCGTTACTAAGTAAGGTAGTTTCGAAGTTCAAATCATTTCAAGTCACTAACGCTCTTGATTTCAAAAATGATGCCTAAAGATGCCTGTCTATACAATTACAAAGGAGCTGGATCAGAATGGGGTTTTATCATTTTTAGCACAAAACATTTAAATCCACAAATGTTTCCCAAGATCTTATGGCAAAAATAAATGATTCCTACTAATTATATTTCGACAAAAAAAATTTGAATTTTCGACCATCAGTTTAAACATATTCACAAAAGGGAAAAATACTTTCAGTGTTGAAGCCTATTGAGAGTTTGTGGTATAGAAAACGAGAACAGTTAGAAGCTAGCTAATCCAGTCAGTTGTTTGTCAACGATCGATAATCAAGCATGTGCATAAATGAACCGATTGCCTTCGGGTCACTCATGCAGGTGCTTGTGTAGTCTCATTTATACTACGATCCTCTTTTCAGGCCATTGACCCTGTTACGTGGGCATTGATCCTTTCCCTTGCTGTTTGTTACCATGCAAGACTTCAGACCCGAGAACCTTATCGTATCGCCGTTGCTGGAGCTTTTTCACATCCTCTTGAACTGCCAGGTGGAGCTCAGAGAATTTTAAAGGAAATCACCAGGTAAAATACAAGGTGTTTTAATAGTAAACTTGTCTTGTTTTAGTAATGACTGTACCACTTAACTGGATAAAGCTGTTCTTGCGCTCTGATTAATATATTTTATTGTATCAAAGGAGTAGTTCTATTTTGACAGAATCTAATGGTAGTTTACTAATTGAGTCAAGATAAGGAATTTTAAGAGTCTTTTATGTTTTCACTTGCAAAACCGACCAAGGTGATCAAAAACAAAGCGAAATGGGGAGATTTCGTTAGTTTTAAGATCAATTAGTAAATTAAGTGTAACCATCACATTTGAACGGAAAATTTTTACATACATTGTTTTGTAATCGCTGATTAACTTAAAGCCATCCAAATACGCCTTAGATGTCAACAGGCCTTCTTGAATGAGTTGGAACTTGGACCTACTATCGCCCGCAACACTGCATTATGTGAAAATGTCTTCATGATGGTTGTATGTATTGAACTCCGAATTCCTCTCTTTGTTGTTGGGAAACCGGGAAGTTCCAAATCACTTGCTAAGACGGTCGTGGCGGATAACATGCGGGGAATGTCTTCCCGCTCTGAGCTCTTCAAGAATTTCAAAGAGGTAATACGCCAAGTTAAAAAGTTTAGATGAAAGAATTGCAGTTTTTAATTTCTAAGCTCGTTCGTTTTCTGATTTTGTATGTGTATATATGGAACGTAAATTTTAGAAATCCCTTATCCAAGTTTTAAAAATACCGTCTCATTAGCGCATACGTGAAACATGACTGGTGATCTTAATGAAACAAGTTCCATTAGTTTTTTTCTTGTGATCATAGATTTTGTGACTAACTACAAAAGCGCTTAGCCACCCCGTTCATGGGAAGGAAAACTGTGAGAATGCCTGTTTGAAAAAGAAGCTAAAATTGCAAATACATTTTGAATTTTCTCTTTACAAAGGCATTTAATGAAGAAATAAGGTTAGAGTTACTCTAAAAACTCGTTTGCAAGTTGATGTTTTATTGATATGTTTTCTCCAATAGAAGTAACTTGGAAGCTTAGAAATGGCTTAACCGTATCCTAATGAGATGAAAATTTGTCAGCTGGAAGCATCATTTTGTTTATTTTAAAACATCTACTTCTAACATGTTTAAGTATAGTAACGCTGACGCGAATTTTTTAAAACAACTCCAGATACAGATGGCATCGTATCAATGCAGTCCCTTATCTACATCAGATGGTATTATTGCTACATTCAGACAATGTAGCAAGCTGCAGAAAGGAAAGAACCCGGACAAATTTACTTCAGTCGTAGTTCTAGATGAAGTTGGTCTTGCAGAAGACTCTCCCCAGATGCCATTGAAAGCATTACATCCACTTCTTGAAGATGGTGTTGTCACGCCTTACACTTTCGACAGCTCTGATGAGCCTCAGAATCGTGTCGCCTTCATTGGTCTGTCCAACTGGGCATTGGACCCAGCAAAGATGAATCGTGGAATTATGCTGTCACGAACGATTCCGGACACAAAAGAACTTGTCGAAAGCGCATTGTAAGTTAAGTTGTAAGAAAATTTTGCATAGATTTGATCGGAATTGCGTTCAAGAGAAATGAAATGAGTTGTTTCATAAAACGCAGCTGCTGATAAAAACCTTTGTAAAATCCAAATCGTTGTTTCGTGTAAACAATACAGTTCCTCGGGATCCAAATCGAGGCAATTCAGGAAAAAAAAACTTGCTAATAAAACGATCGAAATTGTATAACTTATTTTAAAAGCTACTATGTTGATTACAGTGACAGAAACCGCTTTTTAAACTTTGAATAGTTAAACACCAAATAACGCCACAAGAAATTTCCTTTGTTTGTTTGCATGTTACACATATACAACAATTCAAAGTTCAAGACAGTATCTATAGTAAAATCGCTATTTGTTTCCAAATACCAGGGGAATCTGCTCGGCAGACAAAAGTGTACAAAGTATGCTGACAAACGTAATCATTGCTCTTGCGGAAGGATATCATGATCTTTACATGAACCAGAGAGAACTCAAAACTCTACGTGACTTCAAAAAAGAAGAATTCTTTGGACTTCGTGACTTTTACAGGTGAGAACATTTTATAACTGTACATTTACTTTTTGTTATGAACGGATAGAAACCGTAAAACATCGGATTCTTTCTCTTAACACAGTTATGTACTTTTGTAGCTTTCAAAATAAAAAAAAATCGTGTAAAAAGTAGATAGAAAGCACTAATTCTCAACTTATAAAGAAACTTATTTTTTGTAGAAAAATCTCATGAATGACAACAATGTCAATATCCTTTCATCAACATTCGAATTTGCCGGGTTAGCCTTGTTTTCAGTAACATATTCTTTTATTTGCCTTACTCAAGAGCGAGGGTTAGCAGGTAAATTGAATATAAAGAAAAGAGTATTAAAAATTTATGCCAGATGTTACAAAGGTCTATTCGAACACTCGTTAAACAACAAAGAGTTAGGAGTAATATTTTGAAAAATATCACTTTTCATAAACTTGCAATCAATAAAAGGGTCAACTCAGATGGTTCCATTGACACACTGACTGTATCAACTTATGTTCCTTTGATTTTCACTAGTTTAGTGAAGATGGTTTACAGCATTGCCAGCGAAAAGAGAAGTGAACCTCTTTGGTGTGAGCTTGAATCTGCCATCAGGAGAAATTTTGGGGGACTTGACAATTTCGATCCTGTCAGCATTTTTCAAAAATGTTTTCCGCAAAGGAAACTGGGGGTAATGGTAAGTTTTGCAAAATGGATGCAATTGTAGCCAATCGTGGACATTTTCTACAAATTTTTACTATTTCTGCCGATTGGCACTCACCAACAATTGAGTAAAAGTGAGTAACCATGCTTAAAAACTGGAAATAGAACCCGTTTTATTTGCCTAAGAAATCTGGGTGCCTGGTTTGATTCTACATTGTGCAGGGAAACTCGAATTAACAAAGTCTGCAGTTCTGAGCTCTAGTATTTACATAGCTTTAAACACAAATTAAAAACACTTTTCTAGAGACTGTCTGTTTAACAATCAGACTACTGGGTGGAGTTTTCTATGAGTTAATAGACCCGTTTCACATGTTCAAAATTTAATGCTAAAGAGCAAATTTTACTGTTCCAGCTCATTTACTTTAGCTTGAGTACTTGTGAAGTTTGACGTTTAAGACGGACGTAAGGTTCATAGAAAGCGAAAACGAGTAGTCTAATTGTTTTGGTAAAGTTCTCTCAAGAATGAACAACAATGTTATCTGATATAACAATGAACAACAATGTCATCTGATATAAACCACTCTGCATGTAGATTAACTCGACAGTCTGTCGAGTAAATGTGTTAAGTCGACAAATATTTTGTGTGTTCTTACCTTTCGAAGTTTTTACACCAACTGTTTTGTTGCTGCCTTAGTCTCAGTGGAACTGTTTTGTCAACTACAAGCTTATGTATAAACGACTGACAAATCAAGTAGCATAGCCACCATATTGAATTTCTTAGATAAAACTCTACTTGCTGTCTATCACACGATAGAAACATCAGACTACAGTTTTTGTAACAAATAATGAATAGTACAATAATTTGTAATAAACAAAATTGAATTTCTTTTGACCGTTAATGTTGATATGACTGACTGTGAAGTAAACTGCGCAGTTAGTTTTGCGTGTAAATTGCTCGTCAATCTGAGGCCTGTTTTAAACGTCGAACTTCACATGTGCCGATTCTAATGCAAATGAACTAGAGCAATAGAATTTGCTCATTAGCGTTAGATTCGGCACATGTTAAATTCGACGTCTAGAACAGGCCTGACGAGTGAAATGTTATGTGTTAAATTGTTGCTTGCGTAATGTTAATCCTATAGAAATCATGAGTGAGTATTCTAATTGCTTTAGTAGAAATTTCTCGAGGAGAAACAACAAAAAAACAATAATTTTCAAAAACAGTTTTTTAATTAATTTCTTCAAACAATGTTATCTGATATAAACCACTCTGCATGTAGATTAACTCGACAGTCTGTCGAGTAAATGTGTTAAGTCGACAAATATTTTGTGTGTTCTTACCTTTCGAAGTTTTTACACCAACTGTTTTGTTGCTGCCTTAGTCTCAGTGGAACTGTTTTGTCAACTACAAGCTTATGTATAAACGACTGACAAATCAAGTAGCATAGCCACCATATTGAATTTCTTAAATAAAACTCTACTTGCTGTCTATCACACGATAGAAACATCAGACTACAGTTTTTGTAACAAATAATGAATAGATTTCTACTAAAAACTCTTATTCATGCATTTATCACTACTCGGCTTGACTACTGTAAGTCTTATGCTTGGCCTCTTGCAACGTCAAATTTATGATTTCAAGGTTACAGAAATTACAAAGTATTGCAGCTCGCTCGCCCTAGGTCTCATATAATTCCAGTACTGCGGCAATTTAATGGCAGCTTGTCTTTAGACGAAGCCAGTTTAAGATCCTTCTTCTCACCTTTAATTCTGTTCATTGATTCTCTCCTCCCTCAATCAGTGTACTTCTCCATCAGTGTAAATCTTCCTACAGTTTCTAATTTCTGAAGCTGAACTAGCTACAAGAAATCACTACACGTCAAGTTAAAAGCCTGTGTTTCCTTAACTAATTTTTATTACAAAAGTGAAACAGATCTATGTTTATCTCAACAGAGGGTGCCTGAACATGAAGCTAGTCCTATCAGTCTTATTGCTTCAAGCTTAGATAAAGCAAACTGTGAGAGGTGAGAAGTAATTCTGTTATTATAACTAGCTTGCATTGATGATGCTATTGCTTATGCCGGTTGTCGTTCACTGCGCCTAAATATGTCTTGTGTACAGCCTGACTCATCTAAAAAGTATAAAATCCCAAACCTTTAGGAAACTCATCCTTGTACCAAAAGCACCGTGTATACCAGATTTCGAATTCTTTCGACCTTTCTTTGCGTTTGTTTTTTAGTTATTGGCAAAGACACAAGTTGCCATCTTACTACAGTCAGTTGTTATTCAGGTGCTTTGTTGCATGTTGTATTCTTATTCTTCTTGTTTCTATTTCTGCGGGAACTGTTTAAAGGAACAGGCCTTTGTATAACATTCTCGGTCTCATAAAAAGCTCTCGTTAAGTCTGTGCATGTCCATATCTCAAGTTTGATAACCCCGTGCATGAACCTAACGTCGAGTGATTTATCCCGTGCGCCACCATGTGACGTATTTCAGTTGTGTTACAAGTCTCTAGTCTCGATGAAAACAATAGCTTAGAACGAGATGGGATACCACATTTCAAAATAACGGCGCGCGAAATTCAAACCGTGAAAATGATAACAATAAATTGGCGTTACGTATGTGTACAGGATTATCAAATTTTTAGTTAATGATATGGACATGCGCAGACCTAACAAAAGTTTCATATGAGAAGAAGATCTTAACACAGAGGTGGATCCGTCTAAGATCTATTCATAGTTGTTGAAAAATTGAAAACCGTTTCAGTTCCCTTTTTAAACACTGATTTGTTTTTCTCTTTTCCAGTGACAGCCGCTATCTGTTGATCCTTACAAAGAACTACGCGGCTTTGAGAATCGTCCAGCAGCAACTGCTTACGGAAGAAGAAGACGCTGTGGTGATCTTCGGAAGTAGTTTTCCGAAGGATCAGGAGTACACGCAAGTATGAGTTGTACTGACATGCGAAAGCTACGTGAAGTTTATCCAGTTAGCCTCGTCTTTGACAGAAAAGGGCTGTCTCACATTAGACCTAGTGATTAGCAACTTGCTTAATTTTTTTTTGAATAACTGAAGCTATAGTGTCATAATACTTGCTAAAATTGTCAAAATTGATAAAATACTAAAATTTCAAAAAAAAAATAAAAAATTAAAATTGAACGTTCTCGGCGTAAGTCATCACACAGCAATTTTTTCTGATGGTTACTTTTAAATCGAAAACGTTAAGATTTAATTTTCCAACAAACTTTTAGCCTTTTATCTATTTTTTATAAAATTACAGTGATTTTTGGGTTCTCTAATTTTACATTTTCAGATTTGTCGCAACATCAACCGCATCAAAGTTTGCATGGAAACTGGAAGAACAGTTGTACTTCTGAACCTGGACAACTTGTACGAAAGCTTGTATGATGCCCTGAATCAGGTTTGTTTTAAGCTTTTATATTAATTTTGTTGCCAAACTAACAAAGAGGCTGATTGTTATAACTAACAGCCATCTTCGCTTTCACATGGCAACTCACTGTGAAAAAGAAAAGGTGGCTTCTTAGCTCAGTTTGACTTGCCGAAAAACCGCTTCAGAGCTTGTCTGACGACGTTTCGTGTGCTTTCGATGGGGAAGCGGCGGAGGCATAACGAGTTGGTAGCGTTAAATATCCAGGTTTGATATCTTTATCTTGGAGGACTTCCTTGATATGTTTAATTTCACGGGTGTGGTCTTTTGACCTATTGATGAGCATCTCAGGTCTATGGAACGTGTTTTAAGTACGGAACGCTAGGGTTTCAAGATGATGGTTTGAAAAAAAAAAATGGGTATTAACACGCGTGAGTCGGTTTTCCGAATACGGCAAACTTTGTAGAGTCATCAGTATTTGTTAGGATACAAGTATCCGAAAAGGCCAATTTTCCATCTTTTTCGTGTCCAAACCATTGCCTCAAAAAAATTAATGCTGGTAGAGAACATCTAAAGTTTTTAAACAAAATACGATGCGTTCAAAGTGAAATCCAAAGCTTGGATGATTTGATCCAGCGAGAGCTGACATGTTGAACTGAGAGTGTCGTCAGCCGCTAGGGTTTTTTTTAGGCTCTCTACATGGCTACGTTTACTGGGGTGTTCGTAAAGAAGCTCTTTACATCGTTGGACACAAGTTGTTTACCTGGCGTCACAGAAAATCTCAGACTTTTTTCCGCAAAATCTATACTTTTTTCATGATGCTGAGAGTGACAAACTAAGGGGCACAGGAAGCAGGCTTCAGTATTTCGCTGCTGGATGTGTATAACCTCAAATGATGGAGGGAAAGTATTCAAAGGAAGATACCACTGGAAGTATCTCTAATACTTGCCAATAACGGCAATGACAATGACAATATAAAATAATGAAACGATCAAACAATGATACTGTTAGTCATTTTGCCACTTCTACTACAACTGTAGATATAGATATAGTGCAAATGATGACGGTGATTGATACTATTACAATTTTGCGTTAAAGCTGCTGTTCTTAGTTTGTGTTGCTCACTTAGACTCTTCCTGATACTGCGAAACAAGCTTTCTTAATCGTTTTCTAATTTCTTCTGTAGTACTACGTCTATTTTGGCGGTCAAAGATATGTTGACCTTGGACTGGGAAGCCACAGAGTGAAATGCCGAGTTCACGACGAGTTCAGGTAATACTGTTTGTTATACAAGCAAGAACCTTATCATTAAGTAACGGCCCGCGTAAGAACTAGGGTAGTAAAAGGGAAAATAAACATTCTGTGTTGTTCTACAAATTGCATTATCTAGGTAACGATCCGAAGTAGAAATGGGCAGGATAACGGATTGGGAATGCAGAAAAGTGCTAATTGCGACATATCTAAACCATTGATCTCATTAGCAAAACTTAATAAATCGGACCTTATCCTCATAAGTAAGCTAAAATATTTCTTTCCAGTTCACTCTTTTAAGACTTTCTAGCTCAAACATTTCTGTTAATATATTAGAGAAAATTTAACATGGGACTTTTTGAGAGTAAAAATCTCTTCTTGGCTTTTGTTTCGGAGTTCTATATGGTTGGCTAAATTGTTATAGCACAAAAGAAACGTTCCTTTAGAATAGAGTTCCACTGCTTTTTACTTTAAGACTATGTTGTACACTGGTTGATGCATTCTCAATGTGAAAATTTAATAATTCTGCTGCGGGAAAGGCGAAAACTTCATCAAAAAAGGAGGCTTCCCAGTTGTTACACGGACCATTACTAAGTATCAAGTCAAAAACAAATTTCTAAGAGCATTATCAAACTTTAAACGAATACGGCTTTAGAACTTAAAATGTTTTTTTCCTATCTTAAGTGTTGACATACTGATGAAAATTGTTAGAAGTAGTATATATATATATTGCATGTACATGTAACTCCAAGAATTTAGAAAGAGGAGGCAGTTTTTCATTTCAATTTTTGTCAAGAACGAAGAAAAATATCTAACGTTAAGATATTTTCAAGGTTGATTGTGATTGCCGAAAAAGACGAAGTGTATGCTAAATTTCCAATCCCACTGATCAACCGGTTGGAAAAGCACTTCCTTGTGACATCAGCAAGTCTAACACATAGTCAGAGGGAGCTTGTTAAGAAATTGGACCAGTGGGCAAAAGACGTTTCGGAGAACGTACAACAACCGTTCAAAAAAACAAGGTAATTGATAAGACGCCGGCCTCGGAAAGCCTTGATAAAGATAGATACTCATGTTCTCAAGGATATTTATCAATATATTATATTGGGCATCCGACTAGAATCAGCTTTAATTGTTATTTTGGTTGTCCACTATTCGTTTTTCAAAGTTTAGTAACTTTGCCGGAAAAAGTACAAAAAAAAAACAAAAGCTATGGTTCAAGCAGTAGCTTTACGGTATTATCTTTTCTTCTTTTATTTTTTCTTCTTTTTGTTTTCTTAAATAAAGTAGACTCCTTTGCTTTCAACCAATATTATAATAGCTTATATTCCTCTATACGACAATGCTAAACAGTTAATGACAAACTGCTCTTTGATTGGGGAGGGAATGGTCAAACATCTTGTGCTTGTGGAAACTAGGAATGTTTCTTATGTTCTTTCTTGGATTGTTTGTTATGATAGGAACTTTACAACTCAAGATGCTTTTGTGGGATTCCACGAAGATACCACCGCTTCAGTTGTGCTGAAAGTTTGTTCAGACAAGAAGGTGACGGAAACAGAACTAGACATTGAAGACGTTGCCAGGGACAGCGAGGTTAGTGCGATTAGGTTCAGCAGATTCAGACATTTCTTAAACAGTATCATTTTTGAAAAGCGAAGAGTATCACTTTGCCAATGTACAACATTTTTTTTGTTTGACTAGTCAAGAACTGAAGAACAATCAGAAGTTGGTCTTCATTTAAGTAAGAATGATTAAGAAAACAAATTTTATTGATTTGTTCGTTTATATGGATTCAGCATGGCAAAGTGGTTAGGTTGCCAGATTTGTATGTGGTTGCACCGGGTTCAACTCCGGATTCCACTCCGACCACCGGCCAGGTTTTCCTTTGGTGATTCCAGAGTGTAATTAACCACGGTTATTATAATAGGTGGCAAATTGGTCCGCTTACAGCCAATTGGAATTCTTAACTTTGTTATGAGTCCTTTTCTTGGTATGGGATTCACTCAGGTGGCATGGTTGAAAACTTTAATAAAGCATACATTTTTGTTTGCCTTTTGTCAGTTGCTGGATATGTCGGCGGAACTAATGCTGCAGTGTGCTACACCGGAAGCTGTAGCTCGGATTCCGTACACTCGTGCAAAGGCAATGGCTGACTTAATATGGGAAGAGTATTTTGAACGGCAACAGCATTCAAGCTTAGCCGCTTTTCTTGGCTACATCTGGACAAAGAATCGATTTTTAAACTCCTGTCGACGTAAAGATGGTCTTCAAATTCATGTATGTATTTAGTTTTCTTAGCAACTTAGATTTGAAAAAGTCTGTACATGTTTATTGAAGAAACAAAGTTTTGGTAGTGATTCTTTGTGAGGTCAAACGAGTAAAACGAAAGCGAAATAAGTCGCGGCTGAACGAGTGGTTCGTATTGTGGCAACATTATTGTCATTACTCAAAGTGATTCAACAAGTTTGATAAAAAACGGTTTTTCTTCCTATTCAATTTACAGGTAACAACGCATTCAAGATTGCTCACAACAAATGACATGGAAGAAATTGCTAAGGAAACGAAGCTGCCTGTTTGCAACACGAACCTAATTACTCTTCCGCAATTTCAAACAGAGCAGCAGTTTAGCAACTGTATCAGGTAGATATCCAAACAGCAACTTATTTAGTTGTATAGTTTTGTTATTCCTTATTTTGATACACTTTTTAGAACTTTTCTTGTTATTTAATTTGGTCCAAGAAGCACCCTCTTTGCAACATCTAATAATTATTACCGTATCAAATAAGGTTTAACTAGGAAGCCCCTTCCAAAAACAAGATTTTTGAAGGGGACCTAAAGACAATAATAATGGTGTAAGATTATTTCACGATTAAAAAAGATCAAAACTATCTACTTCGACTTAAGGTAAAAACATATATAATGGAATACTTTTCTTTTTTTACTGAAAAGAGTCCTTTTAATTGCGGGAGCCGATTGTAACATGCGGTAACTTCATTGTTAGTTATTAAAGCTAATCAGTTAATTATTTGATGAGTATCTAGTAACTAAAAATAGTTACTAAATCCTTTATTCGATCAGATACTAATTAATTAAACAAATTAAGTTACCGCATGTGACCATCGGCTCCCATAACTAAGAAGACTCTTTGCAGTGAAAAAGAAACATATATTTTTTACTTATGCAGCCTGTTAAAAATATAATACGTTAAAAACTACTTTTACGATTGCCATTTGCAGAAACTTCTTCAGTAATCTTGATGGCCCTGAAGGTCTATTGATAATTCAGTGTGACTCTGGAGATGAGAAAAATCACCTAATTGCCTGCGCACGCCATTTGTTGTTGGAGGAAAGATCCTGCTTCCGAAATGAGGTGAAAGAGGGTCCTGCAATTCATGTAGTTTTCGTTGTGCAGTTGCCTCGGGTCGCGGGTGGTAGTTCCAGTTTTGTTGGTTTTCAAGGTGGAAAGTGGATCTCCGTGTACATAGACGAGATTCGCACCTCAGCAAAACATATTCCTTCAGTTGAGGAGTTGGTCAACCTCCCACTTAGTGCTCTTTTTGACAAAACGCACCAAAATGGTGATTCGGAAGTGTCGCCGGCGCAAAACACAATCGATGTTCGTGGTCTCCTGTCCGAGTGTGTTCAAGCAGCAGTTGCAAGAATAGACAGCATTCCTGGATCAACGGCGAGATCAACCGAAAGAATTCCATTGATTTTGAGTCTCCTTAATGAAGGTACCGTAAAGTTGCGAAAGCAGCCGCCCTTCCAAAAGCAACGGCCACCCCTGGAAAAAGATGCATGCTACCCCAAATTAGCGGCATTTTGAAAATGTGTTCCCGACTACTGTGCTGAAATCAATTGTCAGCGTAATCTATAGTTAAAACGGTTTGCATTAACAATCTTGTATGCACAACGTACCGTACTGTCGTTTCTTTTGTCTTTTTTCATCTGGTTGCGTAACATTGTACGAGCATACATAAATATAATGACTATTGGACTTCGTATAATAGGTGTCCTGTTGGTTTGATTAGAAGATCACTCCGAGTTACAAAGATTTTTTACCTTTCCAAAAATAACGGCTATCCGTAAATAACGGCCCTTTATGTCCGCAGAATCCAAAAGTATAGACTCTTTCTACGGTAGCTTAGAAGAAAAAAAAAATTATTATAGGTAGTCACATTTTTGATGCAATGAAGCTTTGACAAGAAGACGTGCTCTTTCCTTATCTTTAAAAGAAGGATGAGTGAACACAGTTTAGAAGATACATTTTGCTATTTTACAGGTGCATTTTTAACTTAAAAGTTTCACTTTAGGTTTCCTAAATTCATTTTAACCTTTAATCTATTTCGTTTTCAACTCCACAGATATGTTTCTCAAAACTCTTTCTCAGTACATTTACCAGCTTTTAGCTGAAAGAGAGGAGCGTTCTCCAAATCCTGCAGATTGGCTTCGTTTGGAAGCTTTGTCTGGGATTGGAGTTCAAGAAAGCGAGACATTCCGGAAGGCCTTGTGGCATCGAGTGAAGTTTGTCCTGACACCAATTTTTTCTGAAGTGCTAGCGTTCCTAGACACAAACAAGAACCTTGATCTTGCAAGGAGAGATGTGAAAGGCTGGGCTGTGCCAGTATGGTTGGCCTTTTTTGAGACAAAGTCATTAATAGAGATGCGTTACGTGGATTTTTTGAAAACTCCGAATAGTAGTGATGTCCGGGTTCGTACACCTTTGAAAGCGTCGGGGCGAGACAATCACCAATTTTCCTGCCAGTTTCCATTTTCCTGGTTAGTTAAGCAGCGAGTGGATGGGATGTGGAAAAATGCGGAAGCTGTTGCAAGTAAGTGCGATACACATAGATTGTGATGAGAAACACAATGTCCATTCTGATGAGTAGCATAACACCTTTTTTCCTCTATTTCGATATGTTGTGTGATACGCTTCTATAAAATCCCTTCTTGATGCATATTGGGCACAAAAACTGTTTTGTACTTTCAAAGGTTTTGTTATATTTGTATTAATGGGTAATTCTCTCTTGCCTTTTATTTGCCACCGCTTTTACGTTCGCATTGATAATTTTTGATTTTCTTTTCCTGCTATATTTTACAATTGCTTTGTCGCGCGTTTTAGTTTACAAATCCCTATAGCAGTTTGAGTACTTTCATCTTGCACTCCTGGACTCAAGTATATCGTTATATAATTAATTAAACTCTAAAGGCCACTCGTCTTGATCAGCCCTTACTGTCATATACAAGTGGCCTACACTCATCCAACTGTAAATTTCCTATTTGTATATAATTGTCATATTTTCCATAATTAAGTTGTTGTTGATACTGTTGGAAATCTTTTTTTTTAGTTGGGAACTTAGTAGTTTGAGATCTTTAGTTTGTGTCGCTAAAGCAAATAATACGCAGTTTTGTAAGCGTAGTATAAAGTAAAAGCTCAATGTTGGAAAAAAGGGGTTAATTTTCAGGAATTGCAAAGGCGTGTTTTCGTGTGTAAACCTCAATGCAGTTACGCTTATCCTCCATTCTGGTAACCAACCGATCTAGAAATGAGTCAAACCATTTAGGCTAAGAAAAATTTAAGCTTCCAATAAATGCATTTTACAGGTAACTGTGAAAAGACAATATCCGTTTGTCTTCGGAGTCACATTAACGACTCGGATCTTGGACACGGACTAGAGACAAGTGAAAAGAAACAGTCCATAAAGTTTGGTGTGGATAGATATCTGAATGATTTTGTTCACATGGTGTACAAACCTCATTCTGAAGCTGAGTTTAACGTAAGTACAAATTGCAAAATATCTTCCTTTTTGATTTAGTGAAAACATAACAACAACGTTAGAAAAGTTAATTTTGCCTCATTTATGTAATAGGCAAAGCATACAATAAGGCGTACTTGAAGTTGAACGTAAACCACCACACTTTGCTCAAAATTCACACACCTGTGTTTTGTGCTAAGAATGAAGTTGCAGAGCTTGAGCCGCAGACCCTGAAGTTTAGTTTACCTTCAAACATTACACATTAAAGATTACATTTAATGCGATCTTCGAGGTGTTGTACGTAGATTATGCAAAGCCTAAAACTTTTTAAAGGAACCCTCGCCTCCACAACGTTCCTGGTGTCGAATGAATATAGAAATAAAAAACGAGCCCGTGCGCTCTGTTCAGTTATAGGACCACGCGTGAATTTTTAAGTTCACAAAAGAAGTGCTGAGAGAAAAACGAGCCGCAATCGATTTTTTCTCGCACTTCTTTAGTCGCTTTCCCACCTTTTGCTCCTTTTTTTCAGCAATTAAATACTGATCTGCCCCGTTCAGCCACCTCTGCTGTTTGCTAATCAGTGCCCTAACAAAAGTTTTTGTATTGTTTGTATGGAAAAATGAATATCAAAAAGTTCAAAGTAATCGTTACAAAAACTTCTGATATAACATATACGGGAGTACTGGAAACGGGTATCAGTTGATACATAAGTAGACGAGATTTCAATGTTTTATAACGAAATCGACCACGTTACACTGAAACGTTAAAAAAACCACAAATAATTAAGAAACATGATTGTAAGAGTTTCATTCTATTCAGCATCAGTTATTTAGCTAGTGTTCTTCTTCAGCTGGTACGAAGGGCGTTAATCAAAGCTGCTAAAGAACTGCACGATGCATCTGTGCAAGAAGCATCAAGAGAAGAGTTTGTTCTCGACATAGCAGTACTTCACGTTACGTTTGCACGAATACAACAAAGACTGGACTGCTTTGCGGAGTTGGTACGAGCTCGACCGTCCACTGTCACCGATTTATGCCAAATAATTTCTGAACACGAAAATCAAATGGTAAGGGAAAGAAATTGTTTTCAAATTGTGGTTTCCTCTAAAATGCAGTTACAACAATTTTATAGGACTTGAGTTATTTACAATTCCAAAGGTAATGGATGCTGTAGCTCTTCAATTGTGTCTGTATGACTTGGCACCTGACGAAGAGACGTTTGAGAAACCTGAGTCAAGAGTTAGGTGGTGCGACAAGGTCTTAGCTATCAAATCGGCAGTTGAGAACATGTTCAACTGGAGAGACAAGAGCACCTGGTGTGGCGAAAGAGCCAATCATGTTCTTGACAACTGCAGGTTAGTTTGTAATTCATAAAAACAAACCTTTGCCCTAACCTGTATTTTTTAAATGTTATTTGATTTTTACTTCTACCTTTTCTTTCAGCAAAGAGGTTGCTTGTGTTTATAAACTCAGCATTTTTTCTAACTGTTCCGTTTACTTTACCTTCATTGTTTTCATCTCCATAAACATCAATATAATCCTTTATAATTGTCGTCATATTCATTAACTTACCATCCCTATAATCATTAACTTTCGTTTCTCATTTTAAGGATGATGTGGCAAAGGCTTTGTGCTGTTCGTCTCTTTATTGAGCATGTTTACCCAGCCAGAGCTAAGGCTCATCAAGCTGAATTTAGAAACATTTTCAAGTTGTGGAAGGTACGAACTTTTGCAAGAATAGCTTCCAGTTTAATGATACACAAGATGCATGTTTCTCTATTATTAAATTGGAAAAATATTTATACGAGCTTCGGATAAAGCCGGATTCATTAACGCCAAGTCTAACATCCAGTGCTCTATTTCTATAATGTCGGTAATTGAAAAAGACCTGTCAATTTTTTTAAACAGGGTTTTCTCCGATCCAAAACAGTACAAACCAGGCTTGCTTGTAAAAACTTTTTTTGTTCAATTAAAATTTTGTCTCGCGCGTGTTTCTAGACAAAAATAGAACACACTATGAAGTAGCAGAAAACGGGAAATGTGTTGAGAAGAAAACGAGACCGGAAGCCGAGTTTTTCTCTACTTTTCGAGTGTCTGCTAGGTCACAGCATTTTCTATTTTTGTCTAGAAACACAAGCGAGGCTGTTTTTATCTCTTTTAGAAAATAAAAAACTCAAATTTACACAGAAAAAACTCATTTAACGGTTTTTTTGCATTATTTGACGTCATACCGTGGTTTCTATTCAGTAATAGAAAACGGAGCTATAACCAATAAGGGCGCACATTAACTCGGGCATATTTTCAAATACTATAAAATAATAACAATAATAATAATAAATCTTGATAGTAGTATTCTTACTGCAGCTACTACTATTACGGCTACTGATAGAAATATTACTATACTAAAACTAGCAATATTATCGTTGTTGTTACAATCATTACAAGCCAACAGGTAAAAACGTAATCTGGACAATTACAAGTTTTGCATGACTAGGAATATACTTTGCTAACTAAACACTGTTGAAAGTTGTAAGTCTTACTTGCCTGTAAATGAAAATTCAAACTTTTCTGCTATCTGTTTCCATTTGCTCCCCAGGTATTGAGCGACGGCTGTGACTTCACAAAGATCAAATCCGTACGTACGATCGAGAGATTTCTGGTGAGCTGTTGTGAGAAGTTAAGCGAGTCGCACAGCAAGTAAGCCATCCTTGTGTTACTATCTCTTAACAGTTTTAGAGGCTTTGTTGAAGTATGTTTTTGAAGATGCCTGCCTCAGAAAAAACGAACCTTCGATTTTGAAAGAAAACACATAAAATATAAAAGGGTATCCGTGTTTCTATATCCTGATATAAACACTTGGGGTGTTTAGAAAACACTCGATAAACTGTAATGGAAGAAGTAATTCTTATCTCTAATCAGTCTCAATTTGGAATTATTTTGTCTCAGTGTTTGAAGTTTGATTTATGTTAATGAGGCAAAGGTAAGCAATGACGTCATATTGGAATCCGCCTACATGTTAAAACTTATAAACTAAATGAGCTTAGTTGTATGCTGTTGAGATCCTTATACTGATCTATAGAAAAATGAACAGATTACTTTTTTATGTTTTGCAAGGTCTGGAGTCAAGCGATTATCATTTCGCAAACAACCAGCGAGGTCGTTAGGCAGTGAAGACACTACCATGTCTCCAAGGTAACTAATATATATAGGAATGTAAATTTGAAGTTAGAAAGTGAAAAAAAGCAAACTTTTAACTTTCGTTCTTACTGTTTCTTTAGCATTTTTAAACGTTTTTCCCCATTTCAAATTAGTTATACTGATTTGATTTGATTGAAGAGTTGTTCTACGCATTTCTGTCGAAGGCGTTGTCGTATTTAGTTTATCCAACCTCATTTTTTTGTCTTTTCAAAGGGAAGTTGACTTTCGACGATGCAGCAATTCATTCTTCATGGAGTTAGTGTCTCTCTTCTGTTTTGAGGAGAATTGGGGAATTGATATCGATCTGCATCGTATGTTGATGAAGTACGCTTTGCGTGCACCCTCGGATAAAAGAAATGCTGCTACCCTACCTTTTTCAGATGACGGGGAATGCACTGACTCAGTTGTTAGATCATTCCTACTCCAACAGCTACTTCGCCTGAGGTAATTGTTGATTTTCATAGTTACCGACCTGGTTCTGAAATTACAAATCATTAGACTTTGAGTGGGCTGAAAAAGAGTACAGTTTCGTTCAAGTCAATGTAGACAACTATCAGTAATATAGTGTGCGATCTGGAAGGGTAGTGGAACAAGAGAGGCGTAGAAGGCGCACAGGTCATTGAAGGAAAAGTGGCACATTTATATAGCACCATTTACGTATGAATGCTCAAAGGCGCTTTATAATGACTAGTTTACTCCCTCTCCGGAAGCATACACAGATGCCTCAGACAGCCGCTTCAAAGCGGTCATGATGCTGGTACTCGTTTTACCGACTCCGGAGTAATGAAAAACTGAGAAGCCTTTGGCGGGAAAGAGGGTCGCCCAAATATTCAGACCCAAACTATGCCGGGAATCGAACCGAAGACCTAAGAATTGGGTGGTAGAGATCTTACCACACATATATACTAAGTGTGACTCAATTCTTTGGCTCAAAAAGCAGTCTAAAATCACAGCTTTCAAAAAATGACAGGCGAATTTTTATTTCAGTGACGTTGAGGCAAAGGAGCACTTCAAAACCAGTTTGCAGAAGTGTCAAGACCAACCGGATCATCAGTTACACATCTCTTTGCTGCTTGTGCAGTGTCTCGAGGTTTGTTGAAATACTTTGAAATGGAAACCAAATACCATTTAGGTGAAAACCTCCCAAACAGTGTTCATGTTAAAAAAGGAGGGGACAAGAACCCCATAGCCAGAATGCAAATCAGCCTTTTAATCCACTTAGCTACACTGCCTCCCGCTTTCCTGTATTCCTTATTTCGTTGTTTATACATTTTTAAAACTGTGGCAACAGGAAGTTAGAGTTTTTAGTTCTTAGAGATTTAGATACATGTATGAACGCCATAGAACATGAAGATGTTACTATGTTGATCGTGGTGGCTTTTTTTCATCACGTCTTCTCAACTTTTTGTTTTAATTTGTTAGTTATCCAGGTACACGGGCTCACAAAAGTAACATTTAAATGAAACTGCATAATAATCAATGAAACTCCTAACACTGCTGGCTGTACAAATAGCCCTTCTCACCACTGTCCTTAGAGGTGTAATGTTCTACTGCTATTTTGGGGGTGTTTGTGCGACTGTGTGGATAAGTTTTTAAGTGCAATTTCCAATACATCAGGATTCCTTGATGAACGCATTTGGGAGGTCGTCCGATATGATTGTTAGAATCACTGCTGCCAAAAGAACTTGCAAGGAAGCAAGGCAGTTATTAGATGTAGAGCCTGCAGAACAAGGAATCAGCGTCGAACTCTTAGAGGGTGTAGCAAAAGCTCGGTACACTCTAGGAGAAGTTGCCAGGTTTTTGCATCAGAAGCACATTGAGAAGGACAACATGTTTACCGACAGACAGGTACGCATTCAACATCTCTTTTAATATCACAGAGTATGCGGTTTTAATCCCGTTTACCTGAATTTAAAGAAGCCATTATCATTCGTCAGTTTGCAAAAGAAGAACAGAAATGAAAAAAGCGCTGTAAAAGTGTATACTTAAAGTGCCTAAGACATGCAATATTGTGTTATGTCAAAGGATGAACCTTTCTTTAATGGGGAAGGCGGCGAGAAAATTTTGTCAAAGTCTGTAATTGCTCTCGTAATATTGAAATTATTGTTTCCGACTTATGTCAGTTGTTGGACAGGCAAATTTTCAATTTTTTTGAAATCTGCTGCAAATCCTTTACCCTTGGACAAAAATAAGTAACTCTTCTGAAGAATACCTCAAGGCACATCAACAGTCCAAGTTTGGCTTAATTCAAACAAAGGTTATTGGTTGGCAGCAGATTTGAAAAACTTAAAAATTCGCTTGTCCAACAACTGAGGTTATAGTTGTAAACTTCAAATGTTAATATCTCGAGAAACATAAAAGATTTTGGCAAAAACTTTCCACCGCTTTCCTTAACTTAGTAAGGTCAATTCGCTCGCGCAAGAAAATGTTTTATGCCCTCGACACTTTAAAGCGCGCAAGAGATGGCTGTAATGCTTGTAGGATCGGCTGAACGTATAAAAATCTACAATTTTACCCTGAGCGCCAATGACATGTAGACGGCAAACAAAATGGCACTGATGCCTCACGGGTAAGAAGATCTAAATCCGTACTGAACCCTAAAAATAGTTTGAACCTGAATGATAGCAGCCGTGGACAGATGTTTTGGTCTGCCTTGTTGGGCCTCGTC
>JANVCF010222933.1:0-17009 GCA_025388745.1 Hydrozoanthus gracilis
ATGTTGATACTGATGACAATGACGGAAGATGTAGTAGTATCAAAATGGCATATAAATTAAGGAGTACGAAAATTGTTTGCCAACCATACCTGGTGGCACCCCTCAAAGTTCTTCATTCTTTGTCTAAGATCCACAAAGGTTGGACGAGCCCCCGGTTCTTCCTGCCAGCAGTCAATCATTACCTGGTACCTGGATACACAAGAAACTTTTTGTAAAACTTTTTGATTAACGCCTGAGTCAACGGAATAGATGGGAATGCTTATAAATAGAGTATAATTTGAATACTAAATTTAGTCAACACAAGTTTAACATAACAGTTTCTATATTTGGCATATTTTATGTATCATAATCCTATTTTTTTGCAAGTTATAGTTTCAGCGTTACCAGTGGCATGGATGTATAACTTACAGCTGTTGATCAAGATGTTGAGGTTTTGGCATTCTGTATCCTCCTTCTAGCATTCTCGGCAATTCTCTCCCTGGTATTTGGGGATACGGGCAGCCACCTTTATTTAGGAAAATAATTTTTTAAATGGTATCGATGGATAATTAGACACGTTTTTGTCATTGCAAACTTTATCATAATCAGTTTGAATAAGCCATTGACCTGCTGCAGTGATTTCTTTAAGTAAATATGAGTCACTGATGGGAATCGAACCCCCAACCCTCTGATTACCGGTCAGATGCTCTACCCACTCAGCTACAGAGGTTCACATAGAGAGCTGACCCCAGTCACTGGTTAGATAAGTTCTTGTCTATATTCCCGCCGTGTGGCATCTGCCGCTCGATTTTTCCGAAAATCATGTATTGCAACATTATTGATTTATTCCTCATAAAATTATATATGGAAGTTTGCAACTTGGCTGTAAAATTAGAAAGTTGCTAACTTCTGTAAAGAATTTGATAAGTAGTTATTAAAAAACAAAGCTTTATGAAACTTACCGACAGTGAACAGTTCGTACAAAACAACTCCATAGCTCCATCTGTGACATGGAACGGGAGACGATATGAGTATCATAATACATCCAAGTCAACGAAAATATTGTTTTAAAGATATTTGGTCAGCTTAATTTCTACGGTTAAAGGGTTCTTGTGCAATGAAACAATTCATTAAGAAATTATTTCTGTTCCTTAACCCACACACCAATAAAAACAAACTAACATTTCTAAAAAAGCGAGAGAAAATGCAAAAAAAATATGGTCAGCGGTAAAACTTAAAAGTTCTTATCTCTTGTGGGTAGTGATTAATTCGTCAAATATGTCATGGACCGTATCAGAGCCATGCCGACTTGTTCTCGATGAGAATACTCACACGTCAGAGTGTGTAGAATAGGTTCTGTGGGTAAGAGACTCCAAGGCCATCCATTTCACCGGTAACCGTCCCTGTACAAAAGAGAGATGAGGATAGATAATTAATCATTTCTATATCGAATGTCTTTAGTGACAGAAATACAGTATTGGTGAAAAACTCTGGATATCAGTCAGAGTTTGTTTTGTTGTATACCTTCTATATAGCAATAGTTTTGAACCTGGTATGCATGTCACATATTTGATCGTTCAAATCTTCTATCACCCTTAGTACTGTTATGAACGACTCTTTCCTCATGTGGTTTTCTTCCCAAGATGATTGCTAGTTTTCTAGACTTACGATAAGCAATTCTTGTGTTGGTAGGCTACTATTGATATCGAGGCTGTCGGCGACAAAGTGTCAATGACTGACTGATTCTTTCATCGTTTCCCTTATCGCAGCTAACATGTTTCCGAATTATACGGAAAGAAATCATTCGCGACTATAAGGCTGTAGCAACACTTTTAAGACAATAAAATTATGTTTATATCTCTTAAATTAATTAATCACTTTCAAGACAAGATTTTGCCTTTTAAAATTCAACTTAGTTAATCGCGAGCCACTGACTACAAAGAAATTGTTAACGTTTGTCACATTACCTTCGTTTTCTTTTCGTAGAAGCCATCTTCTTGTACATCTCTCGCTAGTCCAAAGTCCGTTATTTTACATTGTTCGTTCTCTCCAACCAACACGTTCCTGGCAGCCAGATCACGATGGACAATCTGTTTTTTAGTTACCATCATCATCGTCATCATCATATTATTTATAAAAGCTAGATCAAGTTAACAAATAAGACGTGTAGCTCGCAATTTTCCATGTGAAATATTGATTGCATATCATTCTAGACAAACACTACAAAAAGTTTCTTTTTAACTAAATGCTAAAACTTTCAAACTAATAATTGCTTTGATGTGGAGTATCTACTACTCAATTTAGTATGAAATCTATGTGAGATATTATCTTGTTTAACTGTAATATTAAAAACGTCAACCGTCGTTATTCAGTTTGATGGAGTTACCTTATTTAGAGCCAAGTAGGACATTCCATCAGCAATCTGCCAGGCAAACCTGATAAGTTGTAGGGAAGATAAACTAGTTCTTGGTTTTACATCCGGGTCCTTGTAGTAGGTGTCATTCAATCCACGGCTCCTCCTTAGGTACCCACGAAGGTCCCCATAAGGTACGTTCTCGATTATTACCATCGGGGGCTCTATAGAAAAAAAAGTGTACTTGTAGACTTAGCAGTTGACGAAAATATCACGAGAGTTAACGACGTTAAAAAGGCTTTTTTGAAAGGAGAAGAAATTACAAGTTGGACTCTAGAAAAATGACAAAGTATACTTATCGAAAGTTGTTTTTATGATTTTATCATCTTTTAGTTTACGAACCGATCTCGAGAGATAAAGTGGTTCAAAAAGCTTCGTTGAAGGTAAATAACGTTACAAGAGGTTAACCAGTTTGTCTCCTCTGGAACACGGAGCATATATGTAATCAAGAAATTGTAAGAAACCAGCGTTAGTAATATCAATTCAGCGATTACCTAATTAATTTTTTTTGTTTGTATCTTGCTAAGTTATATTTATCCAATAGCTTAGAGATGAAAAATCGTGTTTGTAAAATCGACGCAGAATCGTCTTGAATCAAGCTGAACCAGTTCTGTTCGTAAAACATTAAGAACGACGCTTAAAAGACCTCCCAAGAGGAAGATAAGGATTAAAGAACGTCATGCTTAACTAAACAAGGTTTGTAGAACTGAACACCTTGCAGAAAAAGATACCAGGAAATCAGTAGGAAAACTATTCTTGAACCATCCTCACCATCTTCAGTGACGCAGCCAAGGAGTCTAATGACATGAGAGTGAGGCTTCAACTGCTTCATCAAGTTCAGTTCTGAGAGGAGATCCTTTATGTCTGATGGAGAGGCATTCGCTTACAGAAGAGAAGAGATGATAATGGATGATATTAGGAATAATGGTGAAATCATTGAACTAAGCTAAATCGCTGTAGCATCAACTAATATCACAGAAAGGCAATACAGTGTGCATACTTTTCAACATTTTTATTGCCACTATTGTTTTCCCATTTCTTCCTGGTAAACCGGTAGCTGTTCCTTTTGCAACCTGACCAAAAGCACCTTTTCCAATCACTTTATTCACTGTTACCGTGTTTCTAGAAACTTCCCATGAACGGGTAGAAGGAGAAAGCGGGGTATAATCCGAAGACGATGATGTCACATTTTCTATCAAAGGATTTTTGAAGGATTCTCGAGTCTTGATTGGTAGAAGCTGCATGTAATGTTTGGTTTCCTGGTTGATGCTCTCCACAACCCCACTCGGTTCACGTGCTCGTGATCCCATTGGGTTCTGCAATATAAACATTGGAAATAACAAGAAAAATCACTCAGAATTAAGGCGATACCTTAAAATGTTTGGTAATAAAGTCTAACGTTAGTGATGCCTTACCTTTATTATACAAGACGGTCTGCAAAAGAAATAGTGAAAATATAAGACATAGTAGAAAAATTTCAACGTTATCTGAAATGCAGTAAAGCGAGCAGGCTCATAGAACGCAGTTACTCACATTTCATACCCTTCTCTTGTGGGACTTGAGGAGTCTGGAATGCATACAGAAATTCTCAGTACCTCGAATCATGTTTGTTTTTGTTAGTTTGCGAAAGAATTACAGAGTTCAAAGTTAGAAAAAAGAAAAATGTCAAAAGAGTGATTCAAAATGTAGTTTTGCAACAATTGGAATTTTGCTTAATCCTCTATTTTCTATGGTTAACGACATAGGAACATATGCGTACAAACAAGTACTATATTCTGACTGATGTTATGGTCAAAATGCAAACCATTATATTGTCTTTAATTTCTTACCTTTTTTACAAATTTTTAACTTAAGATAAACTAAAAGAGAAATCAGGGCAACCAGCAACAGAGCAACCAGGGTCGCTAAAACAGCAATTGTACCAGTGGAGTTGTTGGCACACTTTACTGACTCGGAACCTAAAAAGGAAAGGGAGAAAATGCTCTCAAGGAAGATTATTCCAAGTGTAATTATCGAAAAAATCTCTTCACAAAAAGTAAACAAAGAAAACTTCAGGGATGCTAAAGAAATATAATAAGGGCAACGAATTTATTTGTAATTTTCAATATTACAATACTTGAATGATTTTCAGATTTTTATAGAGATTTGTTTGAGCTCATGCAATAAAATGCAATAGAATAAAGTTTAACCCAATAAATCACATTAAAGTACAATGCAATACAAAATAATATAATACAATACATTGCAACGCAATGCTATACAAGTGTTTCGAATAAAGGATTTTCAACACCTATATATAAAGTAATATAATGGACGTTGAAATTAAGCATTAGATAGGCAAAAAAACTGTATGGTTCACGTTGATAATCATTGAGAGTTGCCCTCAGTAAACGCTTTTTAATCAGAGTGCCCTTTCTACTACAACTTAAGCGGATTATCTTACCTGAACGACGCTCCGCTAGTGCCAACGAAAGAACCTTGAAGTTTCCAAGTGTTTTATTGTTGTTCTTAATAAAGATGTCTAACATTCCCAATGAGTTGCTCGTCCTTCTCGCAAAGACCAGTTGAAATCTTGCAATGACACTTCCTTCTCTGGTGTACATTTAGAACAAAAATTATTTCCTGTGGTTTAACGCCTAGCTTGCTTCAACCCACTTTAACTTAAAACAGAAATAATTTCTGACACAAATTTAGGTAAATCTGAGCGCAGTTTCATCAAAAAATTGTGAAGGTCATTCTAGAATAAACAAATTAATTTCAATCTGTTTCTGTCACTTTCCTTACAACTATAGTACATCCCTCACTGGTAAACGAGTTTACTCACCGGAAGCCGTGAATCAGTACATCGGTCAAAGAGTTGTTTTTGTTATAAGTTTCTGTTATCTGTAAGATAAAGAAAGTTTTAAAATCTTTAGCCCAAATCACGTGTTCAACTATTACGATCGGAAAATCTTTTGTTGTTTCAGTCTTTATTTTCCCCATAGAACGAACGTATTGCTGGGTTACTCCTGACGGTGGTTTCCTTAAACAAAAGTTATTGCGGTGACTTCTTTTGTTTAGGGAACCAAAATGGCCGCTTTGTATTTTGTGATTGGCGGCTCTAGGACGTAAGTGCCACCCAAGAATAGTCAACCCACATGTAAGCTAAAAAGTAGCAAGTTTGAAAACAATCATAAAAAACTTGGAACGGTGCGGTAGTTATGAAGTTCTTCAATGCTACTAACTAAGTTGTTTGACTCTACGCCTTCGTCAGGAGAAAGTCTGACCATTTTTAAACTTTTAAATTATAAACCACATATGCGACTTGTAATTGTTATACCAGTTTCTTTAATAGCAGCCTCAGTGACTGATATTCCTGGCTATATGAATCTGATAGCTCCTTCTTCCATGGTAAATCCAAACTCATTTCAGCGTCTGTGATGCTGTAAACTGGAAAGGCATTGCATTATATTAATATAATATTATCATTTTTTCGTTTTAAAAAGAAGCTAAGAATGTAAAATTTTGAAGATGAGGGAAGAAAAAGATGCACGTTAATCGGAGTTTTATGCAGATTTCGCTTCAACAATCGCGAGGAAGCAATGTCATACATTAAAGAATTTTAATAACCTCAGTACTCAGCAATAATTATGAGCTTCTTGATATTTTGAATGATACAGCAAGACTTTGGTGTGAATCTCCTGTATTGTTCGTTGTCATAATCATGTGTAGTTAAAGTTGTGTCGAAAGGATTATCAGCATCATCTTGGTTACCAGAGGGACGAAAAGTTTCTGCAGTATTGGCAAGAGAGGCTGGTAGCTAGAAAGCAAGCTTTCTAGTTTTCTTTGTAGCTTCTTTCCTTTGGTAAATTTATATTTTAAGTGTAAAGGTTTGCCCCAGCAATAATTATGCTATCATTGAACTCAATTTATGATTGTAATGAAACAGCAACTTCTCGATGTTAGTAGTAGTGATTCATGAAAGAAGCACTGATTGTTGCTCTTTGTTTTATCGCCTCTTCGTTTTTGCCATTAGAACTAAACTGTGAGCTACTTATTTTGTGTCAGTTGTAATGAGTTTTTTTAGTTTAGTTAATTAAATAAGGTAATTGAGTTTAACAAAATTTTTTAGCTCATATCTTAAATCGTTAGCTTCACACATTACCTAACTCTCTTTATAACATTTTTGTATATAATTGGTTTGAACCTACTTATCTTTGTCGTGCAGTTCTGTCCATTCCAGCCAAAACCACAAAAACAAACGTGTTGACCCCCTCTTTGAATGTGGCAGGTTCCTCCATTTTGACAGGGTTTGTTTCGACACGGATCTAAAACGTTAACAAATTACAGGTATACCAGCCTTGAGTTTCTTATTAAACCAGGGCTTGGAAACCGTATAATTTCCAAAACGTGTGAGATGAGGAATCTGATGTTGAGTATTTTAAGTAACACAATACTATTGAATATAGTTTGACTACGAGCGCCACGTTTTAGTTGCAAGTCATAGGTTTTCCCTATGGTTTCAAAATAGTGTTTAACACAGCGCAATAAAGGTGACGATAATTTTTTTATAAACAATTATTAGAGGACAGCTTGATCAGAAATTACCTTGTACAATCAGCGACGTACTGGCAGTAACATTCCCTGGTATTATGTTTCTTGCAACACAACTGTAAGTTCCACTCTGGTTCCTGGTAGCACTAACTAACTCCAATGTATCATCTTCCCCTCCCGGGATGTTCACTCCGTTAAACTGCCACTCGTAAGAGTACACAGCTGGGTTGCCATCAACGGCCTGACACGTCAGTGTTATACTACCAAACTCGTTTACTCTAACTGTTCCTCCAAGTGGCGAGATTGTTGCGCCTCTGGGCTTATCTAAAACATTTAAAGATGAAGTCCCACATAAACCAGACGGACAGAAAATTGTGAGCCTGAGCAGAATAACTTTTAACTTTCCCGTTACTGAAGGTCGGATTGAGCCACAATCAAATATTTGGTTTTTAACCATTGGTGTTGATTCACAAAAAATAGCTTTGTATAGTTTAGAATTGTTCCATCGTGTGCTAGAGAATTGCCGATCGAGCCATCATCCAGATCCCGGTTGTCCTGGAAATGTAAATGCTACATCCATACATCTACAAAATTCTATGTATTCACCCTCAAGTTTTATCAGGATAGAGAAACTCCTAACTTACAAGGATGAAATATATTGGGCGTATTCAGCAAGGAACTTAACTATCTTTTCAAGCTAACTGGGGGACAAACAAAGTGTTGGTTTCCTTTCAATTACGAGAGCATAGATCTAAAGATTTTACATACTTCCTGCGTTTAGTTCGATGACTAAGCTTCATATACAACATGATAACTACGTTCAGCTTTCTCAAATAAACGCATGCAGCTCTATGGAATCGGTATTCATCAGTATCATGCGATAATCTTATGAAATGATAAGTCATTCCATAACATTGTTGCGTTGTTCATATTCTTTTTATCAAAAAAACTACATCTATTTTGTTCCAAAAAAGTTCCTTTCCTCTTGATTGTTTTGTTACAAAGCACTGATTCTTGATTTCGCACTTTAAATAACCTCAATAAGGGCTTCTCTCATAAATTTCTGTGTATGTGTGATATTCTTGCGTAAACTCATTCTGACCAATCAGCCCCATTATTTGCGTATTGTTTTGGATGAATATTTGCATGCAAACATTAAAGTTGAAATTCTTGATATTATAAAAAGTTGAAAGTTGAGGTGTTGCTTTAAAATTTCCCATTTTCACTTTTAAGAAGGGGCTAGTAACTTGAAATCTTGTGAGGAATATTATTATTTTAAAATTTGGAGCCTCTGTTCCAGTAATTAGTTGTCTAGTGTCGAATAAGTTTTCAATAGAATGTTTCTAACCTGCATGTTGTGTTGGTTGCATGTAGAACAATCGTAACGATAAATCATGTTGTTTTTTTTTTATCTTGTCGCGGCCCCGCAGATAACGACAAATGGAAGCCACTTGTTAGTCAAGCAGCAAGGTTTTGCATCTTTGACACTTTGAATCTCACTCACACAACTGTAGAACCGTGAATAACAGTAAAGTACGTACTTACACAGCACCGTCACAACAAGTGTAGCCCTGACACTGCCAGCTTCATTTGATGCAGTACACTGGTAGGTTCCATTGTGTTCTGGCCTTGCACTGGTGACACTCAGGAGGTTATTATCCGGGAACTGCAGGGAGTCACCAATTGTCTTCTTCCAACTGATTATGGGTGTAGATTTACCAGTTGCATTACAGAACAGACTGAATGGATCACTTTCATTTACAGTTAAAGTTCTTGTTGGGCTTGTGTGGTCA
This sequence comes from Hydrozoanthus gracilis, assembly GCA_025388745.1. Taxonomy (NCBI): domain Eukaryota; kingdom Metazoa; phylum Cnidaria; class Anthozoa; order Zoantharia; family Hydrozoanthidae; genus Hydrozoanthus; species Hydrozoanthus gracilis. Next base: position 8,719 of record JANVCF010222933.1, read on the forward strand.
ATGACTGGAGGAACTGAAAAAGGAGTGCAGATAAAGAAAACCCCACTATAACGTTTGTATGAAAGTTTGAGTGTTTAGATTATTAGACTGTGAGTACCTCTGCACAGAAAGTACAAGCTTATCCAGCTGAAAAAGTAAGGGAACAGAAGAACCAAAACGATTTAAAAGTAGGACAAACGAAGGATTTCGAGGGGAAACGTAGGAGAAATGTAGGACAATTGAGGGCTGAGTAAGTACTGTACTGTCGTTGACTCTTTTTACTCCCAAAATACTCAACAGGTCTGTTATTTGTGTATTGAGATTTAAATGGTGCCATAATTGTTGTTAAACTTTTAAAGCGTAACTAAACAAGTTGAGAAGAAAGAAACGGTTGTGAGGGAATTAAGAGCACGGGTTTTTTGACCAAGCATCAATAGTAAACTTAACGTACAAGCAAAAGCGTAATAAAAGTAATGGTTTAAATTAACGGTTCGTGCATAAAGTTATGTCTTCTGATAGTGTATTTATACTAAAATACATAGTAAACTCTCTAGGCTGGATTTTAATAGAACTGTTATTAAATTAACCACTGAAACATGAGTAAGCTATGAACTCTGCAGTTCACTATAAATTAACATTAGTTCAACTAATGCTTCGCATTTGTGTTGCAGCCTAATTGAATTTCCATTTTGAAATTCTCTCTGATTTTTAATTTGAAGTATTGTTTGTTCTTTTATGCGCAATGAAACAACGTTTTGGTATTAAGAATAAAGCCATGTGATGCTAACTAAACGAATGAGGTTTAGTATTTTGATTTTTTCAAGGCCTCCTATAGTGCTTCATCCTTTAGGATTTAGGGTTTCTTACTTTAATACTTAAGAGTATTACCAAATGTTTATGGAAGTTGTTAATCTATGCAAACTGCAAATGCTAGTAAAGTTTGGATTAAGAATTTTTTTAATGTTGTCTATACTGTGGAGTGCATTAATCTTGTACTTTTAACAATTAGACTACGAACGCGCGTTGGATTTGAGGTGACACATTTACATGCGAAAACTGCAGTTTGTATCAACATTGACTGTTTTAAGGAACTAAAACTTTGAAACCTCAACAAATCTCGAGTTCTCCGATATTGTTTTGATTCGCGGCTGTTTTCCATATATGGTAAAAAGCATGTATATGAGGTAATATACAGTAAGTAGGAAACTAATCAAATCGATTGAAATTCAATATCCAGTTGCTTGTTTATTATAAATACAATTATTAACAAAATAGGTTTTCCTGGGACTTGATCAACAAGAAAAAATAGCAATGTGAAGACAAACATTACCTTGTACAATCAGCGACGTACTGGCAGTAACACTCCCTGGCATAATGTTTCTTGCAATGCAACTGTAAGTTCCACTCTGGTTCCTGATAACACTAACTAACTCCAATGTGCCGTCTTCCCCTCCCGGGATGTTCACTCCGTTAAACTGCCACTCGTAAGAGTACACAGCTGGGTTACCATCAACGGCCTGGCACGTCAGTGTTATACTACCAAACTCGTTTACTCTTACAGTTCCTCCAGGTGGTGAGATTGTTGCTCCTCTGGGTTTATCTAAATTTAAAGTTTAGCATGAATCAGACCCAGCGATAATGTTCAATCTGAGCAGAATAACTTTTTACTTCCCTTTATGAAGCTTGGGTTAGTATTGCATGGTTAAGCCGTAACTCATATATTATACGGGCCTGAATGTTACCAATAAAGTTAAGTAAAACGACTTACGATCTTACGTTTTTTATTCCTTACCTTAACTCACATAAACTTGTTCTACAACAGCAGCTTCGCAAAATAACAAATAACAGTGAAGTAAGTTACTTACATAGCACAATTACGATCAATGTAGCCCTAACACTGCCAGCTTCATTTGATGCAGTACACTGGTAGGTCCCATTGTGTTCTGGCCTTGCACTGGTGACAGTAAGAAGGTTATTATCCGGGAACTGTAAGGAGTCGTCACCTGTGTTCTTCCAACTGATTGTGGGTGTAGATTTACCAGTTGCATTGCAAAATAGACTGAATGATTCACTCTCATTGACAGTTAACTTTTTTGTTGGGCTTGTGTGATCAATAATTGGCGGAACTGAAGAAGGAGTTTGGATAAAGAAAACCAACTATTAGGTTAGTAAAAGTTTGTGTCTAACTGACTATATGGAGAACAACAAAACATCCAGCATACTCACAAAGGGCTCAACGGTTTGTTTGTTTACGGAGAAAGGGTGTGGTTGTTCCTGTACCATTATGGACAAAGGATGGTGAAAACGCTGACGAGGCTATTCTCTGCTAGGTACTTCCAACTAAACTTAAGGTTGATTTATACTGTCTTGAGATAGAAATAGCGCCAAAAATGTTGTCGAATTATGCATAAATTTTTAAACAACAGAGCTACTTGCTTTCATAATATTGATTGGATGACAACAGAACCTCAATTATTTGCCCTTATGGTAGGAGTTATGTTAGTTTTATATCACAATCATCGATGCCGCAGCAGAGCGAGCCTGAGCAAACACAGCAAGATAGCAATCCTATTTCAACAATTGAGCATATAAATTAGAATTAACTGAGATCTGATTCGGTTTCAGTGCTTAGCGAGTGTCGAAAAGACAATTGGTTTCTTTGATCTTGCCAACCCACAATGCATTAGTTCTCGGTCCACAAACCTTTGCGCGCCTAGACTGTAAACACCTTCACACTTGGATTGCAGACTTCTTTACGACTATTGTGCACTTTTTAAAAAATACCTGGTAAGGTGTATTGTTGAATGAAGATTTCTTCTTTTCCCGTTTATAACTTCGTTACGACTATTATGCACATTTCTAACAGCAGCTAGTAAGTTAGTATTTTTGAATAAGAGTTTCTTCTTTTGCTGTCACTATCCGTGTCCCATAGTGAGTTAAACTAAATAATATACTACTATTACTAAAACATCGTCGTAGTTCTTGAGCCATCGACCTAAAGAGTATTGATTCGAGTTAATTTTCGCTGTATAGTATTCATTAGTATACTTATATCAGTGAGCATCGTATAGAGAAAAAGCAAGAGCTTAGAGATTGCGCTAAAATCGTATTGGCTCATTTTTTTCCCAGTTCTTTTACGAAATCAACGTATAAAGCAAAAAGAAAGTTCAACTGCTGAGTGAAAGGAAGGTCTAATTTTTTCTAGTTCTGATTTTTCTTGACTGGTAAAAAACGTCTCGCTCTGTCCTAGTTTGGATTGAGAATGTTCGCCAAGCAGTTATATTCTTCGTGTGGTACAAATGTAGGCCGAGTAGCTAGAATCAAAATAACATGACTCTTTAGGAAAAAGGAAATACTATTGCTCTCTCTCTGTTTTTAGGAAATCTAGATGTAAATACTTACGAAATAGGGTTTGTTTTTAGCCCACCGGGCAATGACAAAATAAGATAATAAGCAAGCCAGTTTACTAATTTTCACAACTCCAAATCACCAGAGTTTCATATAATTTTGACTTAACACACAAAATAAACAAAAACAAAACACAAAATTTTATCGTTTCGGCTTATCTAAATCTTCTTTAGCTACAAGTAAGTTACAAACAGCTCTCGTGCTTTACAGACGGGCCCTTTTTTATCCACGTCCTTGAAAATCTAGCCTGATTCTACTAAGTTTTTGAAGGATACTTTGCTTAACCACTCGTGCAACACAATTCTGCCCTGATTCATTGTGTAAAAGCTGTCAGAAAATAGTGCGAAACAGTCTTTCCCCCAAAATATTCAGATTTCTATTAGTCTCTGGCCAGGCTCTTATTGTATAAAAATTCTTGTCCACCCGTTTTATCTGTTGATCAAACTTGCAGAAATGCAAAATGTAGCAGGCAAGACCTGGCACATTTGCTCATTTGGCCCCACTCGATCGTTCAGACTTTTTTGTTAAATTCACAGTACCAATAAACAGTTCTTCGTTACTGGCAAGGATGAGTCCTTCTTAACCCTTTATGATGAGCTCAGGCACCAGCACCAGCAAAAGGCCAGTTTCTCACAAAAAACACCAAATACTATGGCAAGCATGGTCACGTGAACACCTTTATGTGACTTAACCTATATATAAACCAATCAAATTGCAAGATTGAACTATATTTTAAGCAAGTATACATGGCGAGCGCCATTTAAAAGAACCAAGTTTAAGTTAACCAAAGCGAAATGTCTGTAAATACAGTATAAGATATAGCCGCCGCTTAATGTTAGTACCAATGATGACAGTCAGGCGGAGGCTTTTGCGCTTGCTCTCCAGAACAGCCCTGGATTTCAAGAACTCTTTGTCTGCGATAATTGAGTATTTTTCCCATTTGCCGGTGGCGGTCAAAACTCCTCGGAAACGGTGTGAGCGTCTGCGGCTCATATTCCTTTCCGTCGTCCTGTTTCCCAACTCATATCAAAAACAGAGACAGCAAAATATATAAGTCTCTGTGGAAGTATTTCTTCCATTTTTCTTGTCTCATGGATATTTTGGTCATTGTTTTAATTAACAATCTTTGCCACACAGACAGATCGGACTTCGTTTTCTTTTCAGTGGTTTTTTTTTACATTGTCGCCTATGAAGTTGTCAATTTCGTCAATTTCTGCGTTGTTTTCAATTTCAAAACAGTTGCTTTCAAACAATTTGGGAATAATTCAAAATTAGATAAATCTTCCACTTCTTCTTCTTTATGATTATTGTAACGAAAAGTTAGCTGGGCATTTTGATACATTTCGTAAATATCACTTTCAACTGTCTGAAAAATAGTGATACCTTTTAAAAAGTATTCGTCAGTTTTTCGTCTTGTAAAAGCCAGTCAACTGGGTCACAAAGAGTTCGATAACGCGTGATATTCGTCGTTGTCTATTAGGGTTGTTGTACAGTTTTGTGAACGTATCGTATAACAATGTTTTCATACTTGTACTCTCCCTGAGCATAAATAACTGCACTTGCTGTAACATAAAGTTGTTTTCACTTTAGGAACTGTCATTGAAAAACTTCATTCACTTTTTCCCTAACAAACATTTGTCCAGCCAGACATACAACGCGACTTCTTTAGCTTTGAAATTCATCTCAACATGGAAAGATCTACTACACACTGCACGACTTGTTCAGGCCACAAGGGAGCCAAGCAATAGTTCTGCTGCTAGCTTGCTTCGCTTGTAGGAGCTGGTCTGCCAACTTGTAGTCCGGCTTTGGCTTTTTGTAAAAACATACAAATGTTTGCCTCAAAAATAAAACATATCTTATGTAATCATTTCCTAAAAAAGTAAATAAGACTGAAAATGGGATAACAATACACTACTATTTTAAATATTCTGCATTTGATTTACAAGGGTCGGCAAAAGATTGTTTTCGGTGTCTCCTAAGGCAGTAACTCGAAATACTCCACTTTCAAAAATAATTTTGATAAACCCTTTTTTTAAAGCATGGAGTTTTCTCAGCTTTGTTTCCAAATTCTTAAAAAGGCCTCCATTAAAATATCTGCAAATTACACTCTCATTTTTTAAATGCGAACACAAGTGTACAGTTATTGCCGAATTCCACCTGACGTTAGAGCGGCCATGTTGGTGCCTTTGAACAAAAGGATTTCGATGATTTCTTTTGTTTAAGGGCACCAACAGGACAGCTTTTTCTTTTGTCCTTGGAGTCTCCAGGGAAAGAGTGAAACCCAAGAATAAGTTTTTATAGCATGTCGAATGGCTCGCCTTTAATTCTCTGCTTCCCTGAATGCTCGCTCAAAATGGACTTGCGGTATTCTATTATGTATAAAGGTATTATGGGTATTGGATTTTATCTCGACAGACAGGAAATTTTTTGTTGCGACATTTGTAAAAATTTTAAGAGTATCACGTCGCGATCGTGAGCGGCAGCAATAAAACCAAGAACATTAAAAAGACGCCCGCCATATTTTCTTTCAATTCTTTGAACGAATAACTCGAATGTATTCATTTCAATAAAACTATTCAGCTTTCCTTTCAATTTTAAAATAGCTTAATAAAATTGGTTTTTCAAGCCGGTGATTCACTTTGACTATACTTTGACCGACAAAATTTTCTTTCCCGGCGCTCACTTTGCGAGCTCATCACGTGATACAGCGGGATGTAATTTCTCGACACAACTAAAAAGACACACTCGCAAATTCTTAACTCATCGCCTACCGCCCGCATAATTATCCTTTCCACGGGAACAGTGTCAGTTTCAAGTAAAGCATTCAAGTTTATATCCAGCTACATACAGCCTTAAACAGCAACAAGCTGAATTGATGAACATGGAAAAAGGAATATGCGGGAAGACGAAGTAACGACTTGGAGACAACAATAGGCTCTTAAAATGTAAATTAGACTATATATAAAGTTCTGACAAAATGAGCTGTTTTGCTGCGTCTCAGCTTCGACATTAACTCAATCATTTTTTTTTTTATATATCTTTTTTGCTACAATCTATAATTTAAACGTGTAAACACTTATTAAAACATGTTTGTTGTCCAAATACATTATCATTGGGAAAATCTACCTTATATTTGTACTTACCAAATGTGTTCAAGTCAACGACATCGTCGATCTCGCTATCATCAGTTGCGTCAACATCAAAGAGATACATGTACTCTCCATCTTCTACGGTCACATTAAAGATGAGCAAAGTTATTTCGCATCCTGAACCGAACGTGATGCCTCGACCAGCAAAATTTGCAGCTGAGATTAAGTTGGTGCCATTGGAACCAAATCTGGTCACTAACTTTAAAAGATTAGCTGGAGTTGCTGGTTTGAATCTCTTGATGAGCAAAGACCCAAGTGTCTCTCCTCCAAGGTCACATTTCCAATGAAGAGAGACGTTGGAACTGTTAGAACCAACAATTACTACTGTTGGATTATCGGGACGCTGTACGAACGACACAGCACAATCTGTGGAACGAAGTCATGTTAAGGACAGCATTACAACAAAAAATGGATATAAATTGAAATCAAATACTAGGCTACCCAAATGATCAATTTGTTTCGCAAATTTTTCTCGCCATTATACCGATAATGGGAGAGGGAAATACAATTAAAACATTGAGTACCATAACTACGTAGGAATAAACATATAAATCTATTTAGAATAAACCAAGCCCATGTCTATCACGACTATACTGCAATCTGACCGGTTCCCTACTGGCTATCTATTTAACAGCTAGTCAAACTCTACTAGTGGTCATTTGCAAATCCCGCATTCTGATTGGCTGCTCTGCAAGTGGTATATCAGCCGTTAGTCGAACTCTACTAGCGGTCATGCAAATTTCGCATTATCATTGGCTCTTCTACTAGTGGGCCATTGAACAGTTAGACTACGAGTTCGAATTTTCTATCGGCTGATAGACGACGAGGTTGGAGCCCTCGTCGTCTGTCAATGCCGAGAGAAAATGAGAACGAATTGTCTAATTGTTTTAGTCAAACTCGCTAGTGGTCTATTGAAACATTAAAAAAAGGAATTTTAATGGGTTTATTCAAATACAATTTAGTTTTATACTATGACGTGCTACACGTCACGCGCCAGTTTAAACTGACTGTCATGCGCCGTACGGTACCATGTGCGCCACCAAGGTTTAAAAGCAGTTCTAAGATAACATGCATGGAAAACTGTTTTAAAAAAAGTTGTTCTCAACCAGACGGCTTAAAATGGTTCAAGTAAAGAAAGAAGGAGTTCTTAAACGCTCGGATCTTGGTGACCATAGTTGTTTATGATCGAAATTGTGCAGTTAAAAAGGGTTGTTTTAGAAACAATCACCGAGCTGGCCGCTTGAAAACAACTTTTCCAGCTGCTCATTTGAAATGGGATTTTTATCAATGGTTTGGCCGACTGTTCCCTAGCTCTTTCAATTGCTTTTTGCAAACTGCGTTTAAAATTCGTTTGCCTTTTCAAACTCTGGATCAGTAACGACGGACCAAGGTTAAAAGCTTTTCAAGTGTCGCTTCGTATGGCTTTTAGTGACGAAACTTTGTATGGTTTTCCATGTTTTTGCCGCAAAGAGAGAAGTAAAATTGCTGCAAACAGGTACTAAACTCTTCTTTGCTCCGTTCTTCAATTGGAGTTTTAAATTCAGTTTGGTTTGCAAACCAATCTGTGAACTTATTGTTTGTGTGTGTAGTTTAAAACAAAATTGTTTTTTTAAAAACAAACCCACTAAAATTCCTTTTTTGGGGGTTTCAACAACCCGAATTAGAATCAATGATTCAATAATTCGAATTAGATTTCCAACGGTCGCTCTAAACTGAGTTTAAAAACCGACCAGAATTGTCTTAAATTTTGATAGA
>JANVCF010223044.1:4534-17001 GCA_025388745.1 Hydrozoanthus gracilis
ATCGTTATAGTTATCTTATCGTTATAGTTACCATTATTGTTGTTGTTATAGTTATCGTTATAGTTATCTTATCGTTACAGTTACCATTATAGTTATCGTTATCATTATAGTTACCAGTATATTTATAGTTATCGATATAGTTTTCACTATAGTTATCGTTGTAGCTACCATTTTCGTTATCGTTATAGTTACAAATATCGTTATTGTTATAGTAATCGTTAAAGTTATCGTTGTAGTTATCATTATCGTTATAGTTAACGTTGTAGATGCCACTATAGTTATCGTTATAGCTATCGTTGTAATTACCATTATAGTTATAGTTATCGATATAGTTACCATTATAGATTTCGTTATCGTTATAGTTATCATTATAGTTATCGTTGTAGTTACCATTATAGTTATCGTTATAGTTATAGTTAACGTTGTAGTTACCATTATCGTTATAGTTATCGCTGTAGTTACCATTATCGTTATCGTTATAGTCATCGTTGCAGTTTTCGTTATAGTTATCGTTGTAGTTACGGCCCAGTGGCGGTGCAGTGTTAGGAGTTTAGGAGCTAAAATTATTTAACGTAAGTGATGACTAGTGACCGTGACTGAGACAAGATGTTAATCTTCAAAGATAATTCGTAAAGCTCTTAAGGCCAGCTCGTGGAAAGTTCTCGCTGATAACTATATGACCAATAAAAGCAATTGTTAAAGTTCCACTTTGACATCAAATACCAACAACAAAGAATAGGAGAAATGCGATTGAAAACTTCTGAAGAAACAGCGGCCTTCGACAGCACTGATAAGCAACCTGCTCCAATCTTCACTTCTTTCTCATAAGCTAAATTGAACTTTGGTCATAGTAGCTACGCTCACATTCCACCCTTCATATTCCTCTACTGAACTGTTCCTATATCTGGTTTCAAGGATGATTGCATAGAGTACCGCATTGTTTACCAGTGAGTAAAGTCTAAAGAGCCAGCTAGTCTTGAGAATTAGCAATTTTTAATATGGACTCAGGAGGTAAAGTGAAGATATGTAAATAATCGTTCAGCTTTATTCGTTTATTTGTTAGTCCTTTGGTTTAGCGTTAAACGCTTTCTTTTATGAGAACAACTTTATAAGAACAACGAAGCTCATGCAGATCGATTGGCCAAAAGTTTAGAACAGTTTAAGGACGGACGAGCTTCGGCTCGGGCTTCGACAATCACTGGAAATTAGGAGTCGAGGAATCCATGATAAATCCGTGAATTGACCAAAAATACACACGCCAAGCATTTCGTTTTCCGATACACGCATTGTATAATACCTTAGATTAAGTTTTAATTCGACTCAAAACACACATTAAAATAAGAATAAGTTAAGAACAATTTTGAGACTCAAATCGCCGAAAAATTTTAAGAACAATATAAAGCCTCGCGGGCGAATTTGCTGGTTCTTATAAAAAAAGACGCATGTAATTTGTATATTGCAGACAGATGTCGAGGCACGTGTATACTAAGAATGCGTTGCTATATTTCAAAAGGTCAATTATTGCCTTTGGCAAACAATCGACAGACCAATATGAGTGTGATCAAACTTGCCATCTCTGTTAATCCGTGTGTACTAGGAGTTGTCATGTATCTTGTTGCAAGCCTGAGTCAGTCATTCCTGGCTGAACCAACCAAGGGGGTTTCAGCTACAAGTGTAATGGAGCACCAGATATTCCCTTTGAAGTTTAAATACTCTTTAAAAATGCATCCAAATCAGTTGAAGTTAGGCGTAAAGCAATCTCTAGCCATCATTTTCCGGGTAGCGGAGTCGGAAACTCAGAGAGTGTAAAGGGGAAATTACTATTTATTGCAATAAGAATGCAGTGTTATACAACAGCAAAAACAGTTCGTGTAGAATTGCAAGTTTATGCGGCGATTCAGGGTTCTGTTCGCTTTTTGGCTTTAATTCAGTCTATGCGCGGCATGTATCGCTAGGGTAATTCCAATATTCAAAACTTGCTAGATTCTCAGCCTTGTTATAAAGAAAATGCAGTGCAACATAATTTTTTACATACTGTTAATGCAGGTTCTCTTGCTTACGGGTTTCTCCAATGTCCCTCTTGCATGGGATATTTTCAAAAGACGCTTCTCAGGGATATGAAGCCTTCAAGGATTAACATATTCAACAATAACTAGTTAATTGAGACGTCTTCTTGTCTTATGATACGCTTCATATACATAAGCAAATTTCGCGACTATTTAATAGAATTTAGCATCAACTGAAAGTCACAAACGACAGGAAATGACGCTTTGATCTGATGAAAAATATCGCGGGACCGCAGCAGCCCTTTTTATATTATGTTTTTGCCTCTGCTTTTCCCTCATATGGTCAACTATTGCTAGCCAGATGCTGAAAGGCCATTAGTGCCTGAAGTTTGCGTTCAGATTGTCCTACTGGATTGTAAGCGACTGAGTGAAACATATGGAACGTACGGTGCCTCATAGGTCAGGCTTTAATTCAATGGCAGGCAACTCACTGATCGCTCCACCTAATCAAAGTTAACGTTTGGTTGTTTGTACAGATTAGCCAGTTCAAAAGTCTACCAGTTGCGTGTGAGTTCTAACTGAAGCACTGATTAACAAACTTCCTTTATGGCTTAATTTTTCAATAATATCTTTTTATTTTAAACAATCAAAAATAAGCTAAATTTGTCAGTCGTTCTTCAATTCATAAGACTATCTGGATTACTTTAAAGTTCTTTCTCAATTCGTCTTCTTGGCAAGATTTGGAGCTTACCAGGACGTTTGCACTAAAATTCAGCCCCTTTCTCGTATTTTATTCCAAGCGTTTGGCAGTAGCTCAGTATTTTGAAAATACCCTGTTTCGTGTTTGTTTGAAAATAATAAGGCCTGATGGGCGTGACTTTCCTTGATGTTCCGCGAAAGAATAAAGAAAAGTGTCAAGGTATTTTTGCAGCAAGGATTAAAATCAGTCAATAAAGCTACCCATGAAGATAAAAATAAATCTTCTTAAAACTAAGATCTTCTACCAGAAAACGATCAACCAAACCAACCTATCTAAAATCAACGAGTCTCTTTGTCTGGTTCGTTGGCCTGCCAAATACAGTACTAACAGCACGGCGTAATTTGACATGTGCTTTCAACGGGTGTTCCCCGAATGTCAGATTTATTGGGTGTTCGGTTTCCCATAATTCGGTAACGGAAACCTGAGACCATGTCACGGCCACAAACTTCATCAAACGCGACGATACTGCATGATTTGTCCCAAGGTGGTAGAAATAAGTTAGCGATGTTAGACATTTCGAGTATATTTGAAGAGCGGACAAGCCGGGCCGAGCAGTAATGCGCCAGGAAGCACGTACAACCATATAATCCTGGATTTCGAGAGAATATCTTTGAGCTTTTGTTATTATGCGATTTACGGGTAAGTTAGGCTGTCACAGTTAACGTGTGAGGCTTCTTTTCCCCATGTAGCAAATGATGTGAGCACAAGAGGATTTTTACTGACTGACTTAAAGAATCAGCCCACGAATTAGACTTCCGTTATAGAGTTTCATGATACATATAAAATGAACATTCTTTAGGCGGACGGCATTTAACACGCGTGTGTGGCGGTAAATATCCATTTAGTCTCTGTTATCTCTACTTTCATTTCTAAGAAGTTGCTTTGCTTTGACAATTTTTTCTTCCCTTTCACCTACAGAAAAATGAGCTATAAAGGACTTTTATTTGTTCTGCTGCTGGGAACACTTCATGACTCCATTTGTCAGGCAAGATTTCAACACGTCCCCAATCCGAGACAAGGTATTACGACTATTATATTCGCATAGGAAAGCTATGCAGCTCTTCTCTCAAATAATTATTGCATTTGATGATATAATTAAATAGAAATTAGTTTACAGTTATTGTTTGTAAGACAAGGAATGAGTTAAGACGAAAACCTTCATTCAAAAATAGATTTCTTGCGTTTTTGAATAAAAGTTTATATGTTTTCACGGCCGGCAGGCGAATTCGTGAAGAAATTGGATCACTATGAGATCGCCGTACCAACTGCAGTGGACAAGCATGGCAAATTTCTTTCTCATGTTGTGCAAAGTCGTGTAAAAACAAACAAGCCAATACACGGTTCATCGGCTGAAAATGATTTGCATTACGAACTATCTGCATTTGGTCGGACGTTCTACTTGCATCTCACGCCTAATGAAAGGTTCTTGGCTCCTGGCTTCGTCATTGAATCTGGCAGTTCAATAAAAACAAAACACAGCAAAGAACTTCGCGAGTATTTGAATTGTCATTATGTAGGACAGCTCAAGAACGACTCGAATTCCTGGCTTGTCCTCAGTACCTGTAACGGGCTGGTGAGTAGTAAAATGTCTTTGTTGTTTCTTGTAATTGTGTGTAGACCGGCGGACCCCGCCAACACAAAGTGTCTACAGATCAACCTTAAAGAGTCTTTCTGTTTTATTTATATAAACAATCGAATATCATTTATAAGAAGAGCGACTGTATGCTATTAATTAAAATCCAGCTCATACCTAGAGTGCCAGATAGATTGGTTAATAAAAGGTTTTTCTTCTAGTCAATTGCTAGACGATATTCTAAGGTTCCAAACCTGCCACCTTTCAACGATATTCGATGATGGGAAAATGTGTCGAAGATGACACAGGGGTAAAGTTGCATACACTGCATACAAGCATGTAATTCTTTTTGTTACTTTGAAAATGTTTGCATTTTCTAATTGGCTCGTCTTAATCCTGAACCTTATCTTGATCTGTTCTTACTTTCAGTAACGAATTTCAAAAGTTTCCCACGGTAACGAAAGTGTTCAGATCCGGCTATTTGAGGGGTGATTTATGTTTAGATTGAAGGTACTTCCACGAGCTGTCAAACATGCACCATTGGTGGTGCTTTTCCAGAAGTGATTTGAGCTTTTGAGACGTTTATTTTGGTGAATTAGACCGCTTGTAACTCTATACAAATGTTGACATGTGTTTGTCAACTTAAGTGACGACGAAGCCCTGTTTGATCTTTGTTATTTTTTGGTTCTGTTCTCGAACGGAAGCAAAACAAAGTGTTCTCTCAACTCTTTTAACGCCTCATCTGGCGCTATTTCACAAGAATGCACAACTTGTCCCTTCCCACTGTAATGACCATAAAAAGATAATATTTTCTCACAAAACTGTTTCAATTTTTTATGTTATTATAGCTTGATCCATCAACAAAAAGAACTTATCTCGCCCTTCAAAGCGCCAAATTAATTTATGTCATCGGCGCTAGCGTTTTGAGCAAGACAAACACGGATAAGAGTTTTTAACAGACGTGCGGGGCATTTGATTTGCTTTTGCGTCACTTTGGCAACATTTTCGCACTTTTCTCGGTGTTCCAGCTTCGCACGTGTCTTGATAAGAGACTGAACACCGAACTATCTCTGCCAGGCATCTTGAGTTTTCAAAGAACACACTTAAATTCATAAATAAACACACACTGCGAGGCAGTTCGGTGATCGTGCCGCTGGCAGAAATGCCAAAACGTTACATTGTTGATCTCACCTTTCCGTTTGATCTCGCTTGATCTCACTGCTGTCTAAATCCACCTGTTTTGGGTTGAAACACACGCAATAAACTCTTCTAGATTGCTTCAACGTGGCCATAAGTCCAATAAATACCTAGTCAGGCTTCTTTCCTTGAGGCTACTAACTGAATATACAAAATAGACTCATGTTCCCAATCATACCGGCAAATCTTAAGCAACCAAAAAATGTTCGTTCGCAAGCTTGCGCATGGCTTTGATGATAGGTATTTTTTCCCTTACGGAATACATAGTTTCTTAGAATTTTCATCAACTTAAAAGATTTCATGGTTAATTATTCTCAGTGCGCTATTCTAATCGGTTTGGTTATCGCGAGTTCAAGAGAATGAAGTTATGTTAAAATTTCAACGATTGCAATTGTTCCAATCCGTTTATTGTTTTAGTTAAAAAACCCAAGACTTTTTTCTAAAAATTGAATTGAAAATGTTTAGAAAACAATGATTGTTTCAGTTGTATCTGGGTAATTTCGTTTTCAAGGAACAACAGGTCAAGGACTTTTATCTTCGCTTTTATGCGTCTCTCAAAATAATGCCAACATATTTGGCTATCTTTTGAACAGCTTTTCGGATTTCAATGTTATCATTACTTATCTGCCACTGCATTCTGAGGAAAGGACAAGCACCGCTTATCTTTCTTATGTACACAAGATTTGGCCGATTAGAAGGGCATAAGATTTGATATCGCTCCGCCCGACTTGCAACAAATTAATTACACTCAAATTGACGAATAAATTATCAGCACTTTATCAATTAATTAATCAAATTGTAACTAACCCGGAGGACGAAGTCAATATGGTCGTAGATAGCGAAACTGTAATCTTTATTCTTCTATCTTGCTTGGAATTCAGTCGAGGCTTTTCTTTTGGTCATCTATTTGATACATCGGTTTGACAATGTCTTGAAATTTCTTTTTGACATGCAGAAAATGTCTGTTTGATAATTGAATAATCACAGTTTGATAGTTTAGTTTGAAAGCAATTAACTTACAAATGCTCACTGTCGCAGCTGTTCTTTTGTGGTCCCTGTAAACACAGAAGACATCTTTCTTTTGGAGTTTGAGTAGAGCGCTGTAGAGTGTGCAGGGACATTATCATTGGACAGTGTTCAACCAGTTACCCTCGGCGGATGCGCCTGAATTTGAACCAGCATAAACATTTCAAAGTTAACCTTTCAGCGCTAACGACGTGTTGCAAAAACTAACTAGAACCTTTTATGTTCAAAAGTTAAATATATTCATCAACTAAAGTACGACAATTGAGTGTAAATGAGGTAGTTATCGGCTATTGTTAAGTGAAGTTCGTGCAGAATGTTATGTTAACAGTATTTGCAAATGTAATTGCGACTAGGATGTTACAAAACCAGAGTGAGTTCTATGAGTACCATCGAAGGTATCTCAAGTTTTCACCAAATTCTAATATGCTCATTAAGGTTGTAAAATAAAGATTGATAACGCTGGTGATAAAACGAGATGCCCCTCCCTGGATTAGTGAACAATTTGTATGCGGTTCACTGCAGAATAATTAGAATACAAGAATACAGTAGCTGAATGGGTTTGATCAGTTCTCATTTTCTCTTTACCAAGTTTAGCACTCTGTTTGAATTATATAGAGAGAATTAAGTTGTTGATAAACTGACCAAGGCTTAAACTTTACCGAGTGCAGTGTTAGTGGCGTGTAACCAATTTTTCTATCTTATCGAGACGAACAATTTACAGTTGATTATTTTTAGAAGAATGTCCAGGCTAAAAAGGGGAAACGCGACTGTGGTAACTGGGGCAATAATTATTACTATCTATTTCTATATCAAAGCAATTTTAGATTCCTTCCATCAAAGAAACACTCAAAGAAGAGCTAAACATGTTGATTGTAAGAATAAAATCACCGTTAACACTGCTGATAAAAATCAATTCTACTTGAAGTAGATCACGGTGTTTACAGTCATTTCCTGTCAGTTCTGAAGAACGATTGGTAGAGCAAGTTTTTTCATGTATCATAAGAGCACTGTTTATGGGGCAGTGCAGTTATTGTAGATCCAACGTTTTTGAATTACAAAGAAGGATCTAGCTAGTGATTTCAGAAATGTGGAAGATTCGATGTACGAAAATAAGATATCTTTTATTTAAACTTTCTTTCGTGTTAGAAAAATTTGGTAGTTTTTGTCAAAGTTACCCTCAAACGCTTTCACTCCTGGCAATTTAAATATTTATACATTGAAACACTTATTGAGTGTAGACAAGTTTGGGAGAATTTAACTTTTCATTTTTTCAGTATTTCAGTCAGTCGCTTTGTTCGATCAATTCTCATTTTTAGTCATGTCCTATTCCCTAGTAAGTAAGTAAGTAGGTAATTAAGACTTTGATAACTGAGTGACACCAAGAGTGCTGAGTAAACCAGTGCTTTCCTGCACACTTCAAAATGTTCACCAAGAGAGGAGACGTATTCGAAGAGAAAGAGAGAAAAACTCAAGCATTTCAGTGTTATTCTGTTTATGAAATAACGCGGGACGGGGTGTTAGGAATAATGTCTTAGCTTATTACAGTGACTGAAACATAAGCTGAAAAGATAATAAACGAACACAAAAGGTTTCACAGTTCAGTTATAGTAAATACTCATGAAATTTCAAGAACTCCGATGTTGATCCGGGCACTGTGTTCTGTTGTCACTCTAGGTCTAGCGGTAGTTGATTATATACACTGATCCAAAATACAGGCTTCAAGCGTTGAGAGTATGGTACCATCGCTTCGTGAAAAAACGTGCGGATTTCGTTCGTGCTTCCTTAAGACCTTTAATAGCAAACCTTCCTGTTTCCTGCATTTTTTTGATACTTAAAAGTATCAAAGCCTAGCTAACTGGTAATCAGGCTTACACTGTTTGTTTACTTTGCTCATTATACATATGGATTTGTTAAATACGCACCCAACTTGATGCTAGAAGCATCTCTTTTGAATTATATTTAGCGCTGTTGTTTTGTTTTCGTTGACTTGTATGATATGAAGGATTTCAATTGAATACGAGGAAATTTAAGTTAAGCTTACTCGACGTTTTTTTAATAATTAAACTCGAAGTATTTTCGCTGCACAATCTACTTTGCGGAGTGTATGTGACTATGTCGCTACATGTTTCTTTTATAAAAGCCAGTACTCAGCTGATAACGCCCCATTTTCAAATACGTGTCTATTTCAATATAAACTCCAGTTTTATTAAAAGGTTCCGTTGTCATGAAGACTATCCAATGGAGTATCGTTGGACTCAACGACTGGTATTGTTGGTGTTAACCTTAAAGATAAAAAGTCATCGAAAAAAGCAGGTTTGGCATTACTGAGGGCCAATAGAACTTTACTTAGGCTCAGGAGCTGATAACCCGAAGCTGGAGACACAGGATTCTCAGGTCTGGATACTGAGATCCCCGATTGGCAATTTGCTGATCATTGGGTTTGTTGACATTCCGGGTAGACCACTCTTAGAGCCTTGCAAGTGAAATCAAGCTCATCCGGGCTCTCTTTGTCCATGAAAGCTGATAAGGCTTTCTTTCGCTCCAATTGTTTGTTTAATGAATATGAACTAAAGACAGTTAAACGTTTACGAATCAAGCTTTTTCGATTTTTCAAGCGCAAGATGAGTTTAGGAAATAACAGAAATCGTTTCTTTCTTGCATTTTTTCTTATGAAACAGAATTTTTTGGCAACGTTGAAACAGTCCCTTGTTCTTGGGGCTATCGTCTTAAAATTTGATTTAAGGAGGCGGTGAAATGAATCTTTGTTTAAAATGTTGCGCACTAAAGAATCGCGGAATAACAAAGTTCACGAGAAAGTTCTACTTGTATTTAATGCGATGGAAAACATGCCATAAATAGAATGAGTCAAACTTCTTAACACGGGGCATACAACATGACGACAAAATGTAAGAGTAGACAAACTATTTGAACTGGGTAGTAAAAATGCCGGGAAAGCAACCACTGAAAAAAGTAAACACGTTAGCAAATGTTTTAGTTTCTTTGGTCGCTTTATCTGTTCTTTTTGTCCATTTTAACATTTCCTCAAAGTTTGACTGATGTCGCACGGCAATAAAGCTAGACTTAGGTTTATAAAAAAATCGCGCATTTGTCGAGGATAATCGACAGAATTAAATAGCAATTGTAGCTTTGAAGACATTTTTAAAATTTCATTTTAAAAAAATGAGTACGTTCGTCAACGCTCAGCCATTCTCAGACAGCAATATCTAAGTATTATGTCTGAACCAGTTTGGAAATCTAGGAAGATTTTAATATCATTTCTAGCTCAATTCCATTAATTCGTTTCTCAATGTTTCGTTGTTGTTCATTTCTATGCTATGATAATATTAATGGTGGTAAAAACAACTAAAAGGTTAATACTTCGCTCTTTCAGTCCCAGATGTATTTGCAAGTTCTTCCAACTAGAGCCCATACTTTTTATCTATTTTCAACTTTAGCAGGTTACTTTGTTTACTCAAGTCTTATTTTGTATATGTTTTATGTAAGGAGTAGTTTATAGATGTCGATGAGTGAGGGGGACTGAAATGGTTAAAGTCCAATACTTCACACGGCGAAAATTTGTTACAATTTTTTAAGTTGACTTTACCTGTCCGCATTGCCCCCTTTTCAAGAGATAGCATTTTAGACACTTAACTGAAAACCATATCTTTCAATATACTATAAACTATAGCAAAAGTTATCTGCTGCAGGAACGGATGGTTTAGATATATTATCTGTATATGTAAATATTTATAGGCTTGTTAATATTTATCGGAGAACAACACAATTACCTGTGCTGCACTCGGTTCATGCAGTTACAACGTGTTTATCGTCATTTTTAGACCTGGCGAATTGGTTAAATGTGTTTAACTATGCCGTCAAGCATGTCCGCGGGTAGGTCGCATGATTGCAAGTGTTCGTGCTTAAAACTAGAAACAAATTTTAATAGGTATTTGAAACACAAGAAAACCGATTAAAGTGTCTGGCGTTCATATAATTCAGCATCTCCGGTAAAGGAACATAGTGACTAAGTAAATATTCTGTTTTAAATTCATTTAATCAGCCTTAACACTTTATTTGGCTCCTGAACTTAAGCCGGAAAAACGGATCCTACTCTGAGTATAAGTGCTTTGTGAATTCTTTCTCACTTAGCACTAATCTGTTTTCGCAATTAACAACTTCGGAATATTCGGAACTATCATCACATACTCGACCATGTTGTAGTTTTCACCTTGCACTTCAGAAATGCAGAAGTATATTTGTCTGGGTATATTCAGTCAGTGTCCGGTCGTGCCAAATGCCCACATGTGCAGAGCCGTGCACTGTGCCAAATTTTCTCAAATTCCCAGCCAACAATTATGTTTTTCGGATAAAGCTAAGCTTGTCTGCAATCTTATGTATCGAATAAAACAAGGTTGTTAGGTAGAAGGACCAAAGACTTGTATAGTAAGTTGTAGTTAATTGTTATCTACTCGAAACTTAGAAAATCCTCTCTAAAACACTCAGCTGTTGTAGTTGCACTGTTCACTGACCATCACGCAAACGTCAGTCTCCAGTGTGTTGAACACGGCCTTTAACAGACTAAATAAGCGGTAGATTTCAAATTTCTTAACTAGCTAGGGTCGAAGGTGATTCCTCAATTGATAAACTTGTTCCCCTGCAGCGGTAGTTTTCGGCTGACAAAAGACCAACAACATATCTTGGTAGTAAAGATCAAATAGAAAGAAACACGAAGGTTAAGTTGTTTTACTTGTAAAAACAGATGGCTGGCTTCTCATGGCTTTACACAAACAAAGTTCGATCACACACATAGCTACATTTGTTTTCTATTTCGTTTCCATTTTGTGCTATTTACAAAGACTAATTAATTTTCTTTCATCACATTGTGCTTGCTGACTGGTGACCATATTACCGTCACCAAACATTTGTGTTTAGTTATTGTGAGTCTGCTTCTTGGCCGTGTTTCAAACTGGCAAAGAGAGCGGTTCCGTTGAACAAAGTTTAATGATAATAGTCTCGGTTTACTTTAGATAGATACGTTTACAATGAAGTTACTTTAAACAACTACGCAATAGTTATGAATGCTCTTTGCAATCCACAGTGAGACAATAAAGCATGTTGGCTACAAAGGTCAGGTCATATGAAATATCTATATCAGTATAAGTCTGGCCGTGTAGGGACGCTTCTTAAATTACGCAAAAGGTGGGGCTCGAATGTTTTTCGCCGGGAACTTTTGAAACTAGAAAACTAAGGGAGGAAGTACATCCAAAGCTGCAAGAGAGGGGCAAACTTAATCCCTCAGTCCATTCTCCTATCTAGAGTGGTTATATAAGTTAATCTTTTCAGTCCGAATTGTATTGGTAAATTCTCTCATCTAGAGTGGTTAACCTTTTCAGTTCCAGTGCATCCGGAAATTCTCCCATCTAGAGTGAATTGTCCACGCTCCGACACTCCCTCTAAAACCTCATTAACCTCCAGTCAGTTTTTCAACATCCAAGACGTACTTTCGTCTTACGTAGCTCATAAAATCTAAGTCGTGTGGTAATGACAAAATGGGAATCGATCAAACTTAGCAAAATGCTTTCGATAAAGCGCCATTTTGCATATTCTTGGGCTGAAGAGTTAACTTAGCTTACTAAACTAGCGTCTAACTAGAAAATCCGTGGTTACCTTAGTCTTTTCTAAATATTCCAGTATATCTAGTTATTTATAATATGTATATATTTTTTTTCTATATGTTAAAAAAATATATTTTTAGTTCTCTATTGTAACTTAAAATTCAAATACGATAATAACAACTAGCATTTATATAAAGCCTTTCCTTAGGTACTTGCTCAAAGCGCTTAACAATAGTTTACAGTTGACTCTGGTATTGAGGGTCTTAGACAGTCCGCTCTACACGGCTCAC
>JANVCF010223266.1:0-16994 GCA_025388745.1 Hydrozoanthus gracilis
GGACGCACGCAGAGCAAAAAGGGCGCGAAAGTCGAATATGAGATTTTGGGCGCAATTTTTATACTTAAGCAGTGTGCACTTGATCACAACGGACGCAAGCAGAGGAAAAAAGGCGCGAAAGTCGAATACGAGATTTTTGGCGCAATTTTTATGCTTAAGCAGTGTGCACTTGCTCACAACGGACGCACGCAGAGGAAAAAGGGCGCGAAAATCGAATATGAGATTTTGGGCGCAATTTTTATACTTAAGCAGTGTGCACTTGCTCACAACGGACGCACGCAGAGGAAAAAGGGCGCAAAAGTATTAGCTATGCGTCACTGTGCTCACCTAGTGGGTGACTCCTCCTAAATTGTTCTACAATTAGTACAGGATTTAATGGAGCCGAAACCATAAACAGAATTGCACACAGTTTGGAAACACGCTGATAACAGCGACTGTTTTCTATTTCTATTTCAGCAGCATATACAGTTTGCCTGTAAAAATTTAAATAAGAGCCTATATGATTCTGTTTAAAATCAATAAGCCCATTTTTCAGTGATTAGTTTACTCGCGTTAGTGCGAACGTTAGACCTAAACATAAGGTGGTTATGTCAAAGCTACCCGTAGGTGCCTTTACAGTAAAGTGTTAACCAACATACCCATTGAAGTAGTACTTCTTTCTGTCATTAACTTCTCAAAAGGGTTTCTCTCAACTTTGTTATGTAAAGTCGGTTGCATAGATCTCGGGCCTTGCATCATTGTTTTTTGTTGTTGGCTTGAAATTTCTGTGCCCGACACTAAACCTGGTTCTCTAGATAAGAAAGGCCTCATTCTTTCCTCTGGTACGATAACTAGCGGCTTGGGCTGATCCTGTGTCAGCTTACTGCCACATACAACACACTTTGTTGCATCACTGTTGTTTAGGCAGAAACAGTTTTCACACGACTTTGCACTCAAACTTGCTGGTGGAGTAGCCTGCTTCTTAACTGCAGCTTCTTTAAGAAAAAAAAATGGAGTTATTGCAAAATGATCACACAAGAAGGTGTTTTGTTAATCAATCAGATCAGTTTTTGCTCAGTTCATCCAATCAGATCAGCTTTTGCTCAGTTCGTCCAATCAGATCAGTTTTTGCTCAGTTCATCCAATCAGATCAACTTTTGCTCAGTTCGTCCAATCAGATCAGTTTTTGCTCAGTTCATCCAATCAGATCAGTTTTTGCTCAGTTCATCCAATCAGATCAGTTTTTTCTCAGTTCATCCAAAATCGACTTTAAAACCTCTGTAAGTAGTTGAGTTTCTATCGAACTACTCTCGCAGCAACAAATGTTTTTTAAAATCGACTTATCTCTTCACTTCGTGGCACCATAATAGATGGACTAGGAGGCGAGAAGCACGTGACCTGTTACGTCATATTGTTGGTCTTTTGGTGGGGGCAAATTTAGCGGGAAAATTAAAAACTCTACACGCCGTATCTTGGCGTACTTTAATCGTATGCTTCTCAAATTTGGCAAGCCAATGTTTTCTATAGTATATACTATTTGAAAATTTAAAAACTGCATTATGTCATATACTCTTTAAGCCCGTAATACGTCAAATGGTGTATTGCTAAATTCTCCCAACTTGAACGCATCCTTTTCTTGTTACCAGTTTAGGAGAATATCGCTTTTCGTCTTCAGTGTATCGCTTCTTTTGATAAATTCCCACTTGTAGTATACTGTGTGACTGGTCAAACGTTTGGCGACTATACCTTTGGTTTGTTCATCTTTCTTGATAGTTTTTTGTGACTTATCTTCTTTGCTTCTCCACTCTTGTATTTTTTCGGCTTCCTTCACTACGCCACTGATCTTATTTTCTTCTGATCTATATACTGATCCGAAGGTTGGCGGTCTCAGAATTCGCCTGTTCTTTGGCTCTTTTTCTTTCTCTCCTTCACTTGCATCTGTGGAATTAAGGTAAAATCGTCTTTAAAAAAAATTTCTCTGGGACCTCCACTGGCTACCTACACCTGCAAGATTGGAATTAAGGACCCTACTCCTTACTTACAAGACCCTCCACAACCAAGCTCCGTCCTACCAATCGGATTTACCTAAACTTCACCGTCCTACTCGCATACTTCGCTCTTCTGAAAAATAAGGCTAGAAAAAAAATTAAATTTTTCTCCTGACTTTTTTTAACAGCAATTTCACAATACACCCTTATTCGTGACGTCACAAGCGCATCAAAGTAAGGCTTGGTACTGAAACGCTATGCGAGATCGTTGGAGGCTTGGATCTAATTTAACTGTTTTTGCTGTTCGTCAAATCGTTTGTTCTACCGTGTTTTTTCACTGGAATGTTCGTTGCGCTGCACGTAGTAATTAAAAGTATTATCACAAAATCTCGTTTTAATGCAGGAAAACGCTATTGTGATGTCATCACGAATAAGGTACGACATATCCAAAAATTTCAAGAACTTTTCAAGGGAATAAATAGAGTTACCCCAACGCCCCACACAAAGCAAATTCAACAAGGATATCGCAGTTACTCGTATTCTTGTAAAATGTGGTGTTTAGTTCAGTGCTCCTGGATTTCCAAATGGATTAACTACAAAATTAGAAACTGTTTTAAAAGATTTCTATGGTAATGGAAGGAAATGGTGAGGTTTCAGAAACTTTCCTGGCACACCAAGAGTAGTGGTATCAGCTCTGATAATTAAATATTTTCTGAGTGGAAAGTTCCCCATCAAAAAGTTATTTTCCAAAATTAACAATTCAAAGTATAAAGTCGTATATTTACAAGAAGGTAAAAACAATGGTAAGAACAGTGCATTAATATAATGCCTTTTCCATGTAGACAAGCTCAAATAAGGGAAAAGGTCGAAACAACGGTACTTCCTAGGAACCCAATTTAGGGGGTGGGGTATTATGTGCCGCCATCTACCACCTTTTTTCAAAAATGCTGAACTTCAGGAGCATATATCATGTTCAATAAAATAGATATTGATAAAGTGCTTGCACCAACGCCTTCTACGTGAAGAGAGAAGTCCATTATACAATAACAACCAATACCCCTAAATCAAGTTTTGAGAAATTGAGCTCTGAAAATGTGGGGAGAGGGGGAGTGGGGTTGTGGGTATGTATGGGTTCCTTAAAAATACCATTGTTTTGACTTCTTCCCTAATGCGCTTTATAATGAACAGATTATTCCCACTGAACTGGAAAGTAAGTATTTACATTAAAGCTGTCCATGTATGCTTGTGCTCATTTTACCAATCCCAGAAGGTTGGGAAGCTGAGCGAATTTAGCAGGAAAGACGGTGACCCAAATTCCAACCCAAACCTGGCCGAGGATCGAACTTGGGACCCCAGAATTTGGAGGCATAGATCTTACCATTACACCAGCGTTCTACAGGGAGGTAGCCAGGATTTCTAGAAAGGGGGGGGGGTCCGAATTGGTTCAACGAAAATAGTTGGTCTAAATTCCTTAAATTACGTAAATGCAAATAGATACCACAGTGACGTACACCATACTTATTGTAAACATAAGACAAAACGAAGAGTTTCAGGAATCAAGAGTCCCTAACACTCTTGCTTGGTTAAAATCACTATTAAAAATTGAAGAGGAGGGAATTCCTAGGCGCAAAAGAGGTAGAGAGGTCCGGAACCCTCCCCTGGCTATGCCCCTGTTTTAGCTAGGGAAAAGGGCGCAGCAACCTGTCGTTTTTCCTGGTGCCTTGTAAGTTTATCCCGCACCCTGTCGCTTTCGCCAAGTGCCTTGTCGTTTTCAGAGTCTCTTCTTATCATCATGATTATGAAATTGCAGTCAAAATTGAACTCTGACGTTCAACTCTGTATTTTTCCAAGTTTTTGAGCATTTTGAACGATCACTCAAAACTATGTAATTCTGAGCCAAGATAATCAGTCAGGAGTTTAAGTACTTGCTTTGTATACCAAATCTGAGTGCAGATACCAGAACAGCTGTTATAATTATGTTTTGCAGCAGGGCACCCAATCACGTGTTTTAGCTGGCTAGAACGCTGCTGCACCATCCTCAATAAACACATAAAAAAGAAAATAACAACACAATCGCGTATTACTTCTACTTTGTGTAGCTGGTGGACTGGTAACAGCTGCAGTAGACTCAGGTCCTTGCAAGGTCTGCTCAGGTTTTACTGAAGGGGGAATCTGGGCGTTTCCACCAGCACGCTCAGGAACTGAAGGTGGTTTGGAGACAGTGACGTTTTCTGAGTTAAGATTTTGGCTGAGTGGTCGTCGTCTTGGTGTTGGTACTGGTTTTCTGGCTCTGCAAAAACTTAAAATATTAGTGACCTTAACCCTATTCAGACTGGGGGGGGGGGGCGTTTGACGCCACCCTTGCATTAAGTAATGGTCCGCCTAAGAACTAGGGAGCCTCCCATTGTTCTGCGGCATTTCGTTTTTCCAATGCCAAAATGTTTAAATTTTTGTAATGCAAACACATCAATTTGTATAAAACATAATTTTAAAGTAAAAAGCAGTAAAACTCTACTTTGAAGCAATGTTTCTTTAGTGCTACAATGATTTAGCCAATCACAGAACTCAAGAACAAAAGCAAAGAAAACCTTTTAAATTTCAATGTTCCCCACATGGAATTTTTCTTAAATTTAGAAATATAAATGTTTCAACTAAGAAGGATTGAATGAGTGTACTGGAAACAAATATATAAGCTTACTCATGAAGATATGGTCAATTTTTAAAGCTTAGCCAATCAGATCAACTGTTTAATAATACCGCAATTAGCACCTTTTTGCATTCCATTGCCGTTGACCTCTCTATTTCTTACTCGGACCGTTATTTAAAATCCGTCTCATTTCAAGGCAGTTAAAGATATATCACCCATATTTCGTGACTTTTCCTCAAATTTATCCGGTAACATGACAATGTAGTTTTCATGTAGGTAGGCCATATCTTGTTGCCATGGTAACCACGTTTTAACGACTAGGTGTTGGTCAAAGTTTGCATTTCTTTGTTCTGTTTGTTTATTATCATTTACTGATCGAAAACATTATATTTAAAAATGAATAGTAGCTTTCCTCCAATAACAATAGGTTTTAATCAATTAAAAGGGCATGATGAGGTGATGACGTCATCATCACTGCGCAATAGCTAAAATTTTTTTTTTGCCCTCAAAAAATATGACTTTATTTCTATGTTAATGTTTTTGACTCAAATATGTATAGAAGTATATATTTTGGCAAATCAATGTTTTTAAGTCGTTTGAATTATTTTATAACCATTTTACAAACAGTGAGATTGAATGTAGTAGATGCCAGGTCATCCCCCCACCCCTCCCCCCCTCAAAAATTGTATCTAAATTTTCTAACACTCACCTGTACTGTTGAAAAGACCAGGAGTCCTTGTATTATATAATTGACATTTGATACAGTGAATTTCGTTGCGTTACATTCCTTTTACTCTTATTGGTTGAGATCCGATAGCTTGCAATGCATTGTTGGAAAAAATGGCTGCGCCCATGTGATCGTATCAGTTCGTTGTAGTTGGCAGTGAAAATGGTGGCTAGGAGGTATCTAACTGACGAGAAATTTACGAACGCTTATTTATCGAGTCTGACGATGAGAATGATGATTTTTCTGATCTAAACAGTGACGACGAAGAACCTGAAAGCGATGAAGACATTTCGCCTTCAACTTACAGTGTTGAGAGAGGAGGAATCGATGGAGAAGAAAGTGATGATAGTGAGAGAGATCTGAACACTAGTTTTCTTGAAAGCCACAAAAAAAAGGAAGCAGCCGGCAAGAAAAAGGTTGGTGAAAGATATAGATGCATGCTTGAACCAAGAGAATTTCGAGCTGGTTGGCCAACCGAGCGAGAAAAAGGCTTTTGTAGCTTATCTGGAGAAAGCAAAAGGTAGAAATCCTGGAGTAAAAATCAAGTGGTCAAATGAGGCACCGGTGGCAACTGGCAGACAAGCCAGATCTGATGTTATTACTGGACGTGTTGGAGTCCGGGGTGAGGCAAAACAGCAAAAGAGCCAAAACAAGCCTGGGAAACTTTTCTTCACCCATGAAATGCTAGAAATCATTGTGAAGAAAACAAATGCTCGCATTGAAAGTCTACGAGAAAGCTACAGTGAAGAAATACAGAATGAGAGCAGGTATTGCCACATGGGCGAAACATCAGAGCAAGAGCTGTTGGCTTTTATCGGGCTGATGTCCGGGGTCTTTTCAACTTGAATCAGCATGCCACAGAAACTTTATTCAATGATGAAACCGGCCATCAAATCTTCAGCGCCACGATGAGCAAGAATCGGTACAAGTTCTTGGCATCAAACATTGTCTTTGATGACGAGGAGACAAGGCCACAGAGATGGAATTCCGATCGTTTTGCAGCCTTCCGTGAGGGGTTTGAGAAATTCAACACCAATTGTGCCAAGACGGTGATTCCTGACGACTACATATCACTAGATGAAACGTTGTATCCCATGAGAGTCCAAGTGGCCTTCAAGCAATACAACCCAAGTAAACCGGCCAAATATGGGTTGCTACTGAAATCCATCAATGCCTCACGTTACCCATACACGTTCCTGTCATCACCATATGCAGGAAAACCAGTGGGTCCACCTTCTCAATACTACGTTACTGGAACCGACGGGATTGTGAAGCACCTTGTTTCAAGGCTCAAGAAATTCACCGACCTCAGGGGACGAAACATATCATATGAACGTCTCTACACGTCGATCCCGCTGGCAAAATGGCTCCTTGGAGAAGGCATTACTTCAATTGAGACTCTCAAGTCCAACAGGGTAGGCTTGCCTGAAGAAGTGAAAGCACTAAAGGGAGAAGACGAGCGTTTCCAAATGTTCTGGGAGGAGCCTGAGAAAAAACTGGTGCTGCATTCGTATGTTGTGAACAAGAAGAAGGCAGGAGTTCACAATGTCCCTCCGCTATCTACCGTTCAACCACTTATGGGAGTGACTAAGGATGACAACAGCGCAAGCCCTCGATATATAAATTATACGACTTTACTAAGGGCGGCACCGACATCATAGATCAGAGAATGGGTTTCTACACTTGTAAACCAAGTTTCGTTCTCATACGGTTGGAAAGACGCGTTGTTCATCCGATTGAGTAGCACAAAACTCAGTTCTGTCAATTTTCCATGGCTCTCCATGAACCTAATCGAAATTCCATGGCTTTCCAGGTTTTTCATGACCCGTACGAACCCTGCTTGAGCAGTGTGCATTTGATCACAACAGACACGTGAAGAGCAAAAAAGGCGCGAAAGTATTAGCTATGCGTCACTGTGCTCACCTAGTGGGTGACTCCTCCTAAATTGTTCTACAATTAGTACAGGATTTAATGGAGCCGAAACCATAAACAGAATTGCAACAGCGACTGTTTTCTATTTCTATTTCAGCAGCATGTACAGTTTGCCTGCCTTTTAAGACCTCAGGGGTCAATTTCACCAAATTTAAGACCTTTTTAAGGCCTTAAATTTTCAGTGACACTCACGGTGACTTTTAATGACTTTTAATGCCCCGCGGGACCCCTGTAGATAACAATAGTGAATACAGCAGCTTCACGTTGGAATGCACCGTGGGATACATGTCAAGTTGTTATCGAGAGATAACTCACCTCACGGGGGCACTTGCTTGATTTGCTGCAGTGACTTGGTTGGTCGACTGAGGTTGGCTTGCTTTTCTCTCCTGTACAGGTTACCACAATTTGACATAAATAAAAACAAAAAAAAAATATTTAACTTGTTCTTTGTAATTATGTGTAATGATGCTGTTGCTGACTTTTCTTGCAGGCTTGTCATTTGAGTGTGACTAGCCTACACTGCCAGTAAACAATTAAGATATCAAAAATTCGACTTCACAATCAAATTAAGCTATTGTGTGTTTGTGGACGGGGCACTCGTTTCGTCAAAATTCCCGAGTTGGCAGGATAACTTTCTCATTGAAGACGAACTTCTCCGGGACCTCTTTTGGCCACTATACCTGCAAGATTAGAATTAAAGATCCTACTCCTTTCTTACAAGACCCTCCTTCAACCTCCTTCCTACCTAAAGGATTTGCTTAAACCCGCACTCTGCAAAATCTTATTACAAACCTCCCACTGTCCTAATAAAATTTACCGCCAGAGGGCGTTCTCTTTCTCTACACAAAAACTTTGGAACCCTATACCAGAGCATATTAAGTCGGCATCGTCTCTTTCATCATTATAGGCTGCATTTAAGACTTACCTTTTTCGATGTCATCTGATTCATGAACAGTAGTGTTAAGCTGGTCAGTGTAGTTTATTTTTTTCTACTATTAATCGCAGCTAGAGATATATGTAACTATCTTTAACTTTTGTAATCCTTTTGAGATTTTAAAGTGCATATGAAGTGAAAAATTTTATTACCTCAATGGAGAGACCTTGCTAAATCAGGAGTAGCGGTGAAAAAAAATTTTGCCAAAATCATTCCTGGTTCTCGAGATGTTAACATTTAAAAATTGCATCTGAGGACGTCATGAGTGGTTCCCACAAATTTGCATTTTTCAAATCTGCTGTCAACCCGTAAAATTTGGGTGGGTTTGAGCCAGACTTGGACTGATGACCACTCTGCCTCGGATACATCAATAATCAAACTTTAGCTAAATACACCCAAGTGTAACGGATTGACAGCAGATGTTGAAAAAAATGCAAATTTGTCGGAACAACTCTTGACGTCATCATATGAAAATTTTAAACGTAAATATCTCAAGAGCCAGGAAAGATTTTAGCAAAATTTTTTCACCGCTGTTCCTCATTTAGCAAGTCTATCCATTGAAATAATAGAATTTTTCACTTCATATGCACTTTAAATGCGTAAATCAAGCACGTCATTACTATTATTTTTAATAAAACACCAAGTATTCTGCCCAAGCGACGTTTTCAACTATCCTGTAAGTATCGCAGCTGTAATCTGATTTGCTTGGTCGCTGGATTTCGTGAAAATGGGAAGGGAAGTTGCTTCAAGAGATGCTCGTTTCGAAATTTGGTGAAAAGGGAACTAATCTTCTCGAAATGCTTGGATCCACATCCAATGGCTGGCTCAATCGTTTTCATAATCATGAAAGTAATATTCAATTTGAATCTCTTAATTCTGAGAGTCGATCCATGGTGTTTTTAAATTTAGTTCATGATTTAAGTTACCGTGGAAAACTAAACTAAAGTAAAACTTCTCACAAACGTCTGAATCTATATCTATAAGCGCCCTGCTCAGACTTTAAAAAGAAGTAAAACTATGTTATATCCACTATTCGCCTGTTGTGATCCAAGGGTGATGGGTTCAGCCTTGAAAAGATACTTCACCAGACTTGTTCCACATGACTCAGCTGTTTAACTGAGTACGAGCTTCTACTGGGAATTAACCTTCGACGGAACAGTGTCCCATTTAGGGGGAGTTGGAACACTCTTACAATAAGGCTCATCACTACAGAAACCCGAGATAAACCTAATATCCGGTTCACTTGCGAACTCAGCTTACCTTAGCAATATTTCTTCTCTTGTGGTCAAGTCTAAGCTTGTGCTTATGATATGTGGTATCACACGAGCCACAGAAGAGTTTGACACATTCATCACACTGAACGCTTGCTGTCCCACCACAAACGAAACACTCTGGGTTACTTCCCGGGCTGACAGAACCCTCTCCTGAGGGGAGATCTGCACCGGGCTGGAAGGTATCCCGTGCATCTTCATATTCAGAGTCGTCACTTTCTGCTTGTTCTCCGCTCGACACACGAGACAGTTCATATGGTGGCCTCATTGCTTCGTCAGGCTGAGCACGATGTTGTTTGTGTTGCGAGTTCCTAGATGGTCCGTCAGATCTTTCCATTAAAAGCTCATTTCCAAAAGGCGAGTCCCTGTCACGTCTACCAGTCGAGGCTTGGGGTTCATTAACAACATTTTGGGCTCTCTGAGACTGAAAGTTCATAACACAGCTTATAATTACAAAACAACAGGTATGTCTTTGTTACGTCACTTACTCTCAGCACTGGTTCCAGGGTAAGACTTTTGAACAAAACTAGGGACGTGCTTTTCTGTAGCTTCTGTGTTTTCCAACGATTTTTGTTTGAAACTTGCTAAAACGAGCAACTTGGTAATCAATAACAACAGAACGCTGCGCAAATGCCGTAGAAAAAATAAAGAACAAACTATCGGAATGCACTGCGTGAGTTTCCGAGGGTGAATCATGCAATAAGCGGTTTTGAATAACTTCTAAACAGGTTATGAGACCAAACTATAAAACGCTAGTTTAGGGCAGCTTCTAGTCCTTTCAAATAATGTGGCGTCATACTGTAAATCGCCGTTGTGTGTTTTGGATTTTGTTCGCACTGAATACGCTCTTTTGAAGGCTTATTTAACGGACTTAAAATGGGCAGGTAAACAGTCTTTTATCCATTTATAGTCGAATAAAAGTGTTGGAAAATCCCTTGGAGCTATAAAAATTAACAATAACAAAACAGCTTAAGCAACAATTTAAAGGGGAACTTAACCCTAAAACCAACTTTGGTCAAACAAAATCTTTAACCGATATTTAAAAAAAAAAATCTCGTATCGCGCTGCCTTTGCGAGAAATTCGAGTTTAAAACACGTTACTTGCCGCATTGTACCGGCGGCTCAGAAATATGGGTTAAGCGGAGATATGGGTAAGAATTGGCTCGGACTGAAAAAATTCATCATTGGGGTGAGATATCGCACTAACGTACGTTGTAACTTTCACTCTTGACTATGTAAGCGAGCTTATGACAATTACAACAATTATAATGTGTCTTTTTCTTCTTTTTTGGACGAGAGACAAAATGGAGTACTCAAAAACTAAATTTCCAAAACCTCATTTTTCTTTCTGTTTTGAAAAAAATTTCAATTCTTTATTCTCGAACAGCAAAGTCTCTACCTGTTGTTGAGTGTTTTCACAAATTCTGACAACCTCGGAGGGGACTCTTTCAACAGATGGCTCTGATTGATTCCTTTCCAGCACAACTGAAGCTGCATTACCAGCGCCCGATTGAGGTCCATTAAAGTTTTGCCGTCCTGTTATCCACGGTTGATCTCTTACCATATGAATAACTCTTTGCTGCCGTGAAAAAGTTTACATAAGTACTGTAGTTTGTATACATGGCGAAGAAGATTCATCAACATATATGCAAGTGCTTGATGCCAAAAAAGGACTATTAAGTTTTCGGGCAACAAAATTTTTTTCAGAAGAGTGTGCTTGAAGGAAGAAAAAAATGGTGTTTCTACTTCGTTGCAGTACCCTTCCTCAATTTTCCTTAAAAAGAAAGTTATGCAGTAGGCAGAAAAACATACTGGAATGAAGAAACTAATTGGCACCTCGGGGACCATTCACGTTTGATAATTCTAGTCCCTGTGGTATAGCGGTTATCACACCATCATTACTTTAAACCAATTTTTTCGGAAGAAAGTGCTGGAAGGGAAAAAAGAATGTATTCTACTTCGGTCAACAAAAATGGTCCGGAAATGTAATCGTCCAAAAATTTTAACTTTCGAACATTAACATGTCCCAAAGTTTTGAAGTATGCTTAAATACCGACTTACTGTAACATCATAAAATTTTGAAGCTAATGTGGTTAGGAACCCACTTTGATAGTAGTTTTACAACGAGGGTTCATCGTCTTATATCATCAAAATGACCTGTAAATTCCAGGAAGTTGACAAGTTCCTTCTAGCCTCTGGGCTCGTCCTATCCTTAGAAAGAAACTGTTTCACTACTGCTTGTTCTGTTGGTGTTTCGTAGAAAACTTAAAATAGCTGACTGAAGCAATAATTGCGCCCTTTTTGCTAGTGTTGTCTGTGAACCATTCGAGTTTTATTGATAAACTTCTAAAGTGCGTAACTTAGCGTCGTCGTTTGTCCGAAATTTGCAGGCAAAAATGTCCGAAAGGTTTTTGTCCGAAAGTTTAAGTTCCAAATATTTTCGTATTAAAAGTAGCTGAACACATCTTCTACATTTTGGCGCTTTATACATTTTAAAAATCCCTTCGTTGCAACCTCACCACACTTGGGTAAGTTTAAGATGCAGTTTCAATCTGTTAAAAGCTAACTTTCCAGCTTTATGAGCTCTTGCTTTAATACTTATAATAATAGGTACCAATATATTGATCAATAATTAATATAAAACAATAAACCTTACCAAAGTTAACTTCATTTACGGCGTTGATAATTTATTTATCAAACCTAATCACGAGTTTATTTCTACTCGCCGACGCATTGAACAGTTTTTTGAAAACTATTCACCTCGAGTTTTACCAAAGTATAATTATTATTATCAATATGTCTATTGTTATAGCTTCAAAATAATAAAGATATGAAACATGTTAGAAGGTTTAGCCGGGGCTCTTACAAAATTGTTAACATCATAAATGAGTAAATTCAAAATGAAACTAATTGAAGTTAAAGAAATAATTATCAACTATTATCAAAATTGTCGAAAAGTAATTGGTGTATTAATCACAATTCATTAAGTTTTTATTTCAATTGCAAGTGTTTGAGTGAAAAACTTTTTTAATTCACCAGAACTTATTTGTCTGAGTAGTTCCATAGTTTTTTGTTCCTAAAGTATTGTTTATGATAATGTGACTATCGGACTATGATTTAATTCCCTTATCCGAGAGGATACGAAGGTTTAATGGTTTACAGAAGATAGCGTAAAGGCTGCACCTTCTCTGCAGTTGCTTAAAGACCATGATTGGGATTTTTTTCTTATACGTGCAAAAACATAACAAAAAAAGAAACAAAAACTATACCTGCGCTGCATTTTCATTTCTTTGAACTGGCCGTGGCGGAAGGGTTGGTTGCGGGGTTGGGGCTATAGACAGAATTGGCAGTTCTGTCTCTTCTTCTGGAATTGGAGGATGAACTTCATAGTGGGGATGTTTGCTGACAACCAGTGCATCAATATCAAAACGTGCGAGAAACAAGTCCGCAGCCAACTTTCTAACTTTACCAACATCGGGTTCTCTGACATAATCAGGAAAGGAAAGCATTTGTCTTGTTTGAATTGTGTATCCCATTTCTGCAAGAACCTCAAGACTGCCACCCATATTCAGAATGTGAGCCTGAAGCAGGTTACTTGTGAACTTCACTGATCTCCAGTATGGTGGCCGGCGAATCTTTATCAAGTTTGAGGCATATTTTTCAAGGATTCCAATTGCTTGACTCAGCCGGAGGAATTTTTGTTTTTCCTGAAATAAGGAAATTAATGTTGGACATATACATATTAGCAATTTTTTTAAAATATTTTTAACTTTGTCTGGTACACTCTAAAAATTTTAATATAACTGTATGAAATTCTCCTACTGGTTAAAAAACATTCTCACAACGTAGCTTCATTGTAAACATAACCAAACATTAACCATGAATTGAAGAGTCTACTGCAAAAACAACAAAACTTTGCATTAAATACTAAATTCTCCCAAAGGTTTTGGAGAGGTTAAAGTGATAAAGTAGGGAGGATTGATAAATTCGTCAATAGTCACTTACATCATTTACTGCACTACACTCTTTAATTATTAATCATGGGAGAATCAAAATCTTAGCAAGGTTAAAAATAAGGGGGCTTCGATTATGACAACTTTGCACATTCAATGTCTTCATTTTTCATCAGTATCTTTATCATTTTTTACCATGTTTTGGGGGTTTATCAAATCACATTCAACTCCCACGAAAAATCAAGTATCATTAAAACTTTAAAAATTAATGTGCTTCCAAAGAGAAACTAATTCAATGCAATCTCACATGCCACATGATATTTTGATCGTGCACCTCAAAAATCATGCAGGAAAGTACTTGTTTGTGCATCTGTATTGGAGCTACTTCCCAACATCCTTATTCACTGACTTGAAACAAAACCAGTTTTGTTACAAACAAAAAATGTGTTTTGAAAACAAAAAGGTCACAAACAAATTATATCTTCAATTTTCTTATGTAGCACTTAATCACTAACTGAATTACTTGTTCTTAATTTGATATTTTTTACTTTTAGAATCCGATTAAACCCTTGCTTTGCACCAAAAACGAAAATTTTATCCTAGTATAATCAGTTCAGTTCCAAAACCTAACTTTGAGCACTGCTTATTAGAGCTCTACAGTAAAAATTTAAACTTAATTGCATTAACCCACATTCAATCTACTCCTCATATGCATGCTTATGCAACATCAGTCTGAGCTGCTAGGCTTAATATTTCATAACATCAAAAACATTAAAGTCCCTATCAAGCTTATTTTTTCACTTTTTTATTTTAAAACTGTTGTCATCTGTGCCCTCGAAATTTGAATAACCAAAGAAAATTTCCATGATTAAATATGCTTTTCAATCAAAAAAAGATTGGCATGTAAATTTTGACTGAGCAGGCCGGGGACTGGTTACCTGTGACATGTAGCAGCAGTGAGTTATGTGGTTTTTGTTTTAAAAAAATCATTTCTGTTAAAAAGAATGTCACAGTTTTTTTTATTTCAAACAATTTCAAGGGAACAATTCATTGATTAAAGTTATAACAATGACACTATTGTAGCCAGAATTGAATTTCTTGAAATAAAAAAGATTTTCTCTGCTTCTCCATATGCCTCCTGCTACGCCACCGTCGCAAGCTTCAAGTCTAAAAAATGTAACAGGAATGGCAAGAAAAGGTTTTAATTTCGAAAATTACTAGTATTAAAGGGTCTACTTTTCATTTGGAACTTAAGAAATAAGTTTTATAGGGACTTTAAAAATTGACATATACATGTATGTGTGTATAAACATAACGTTCAGCCCTCCCAAAACATCATTTAGGCTGAAGCCAATCACAATGTCCATAGTACATGACATGATTTATTCAACAAAACACACCTTATTCATCTCAATTATCATTCTTATGTCCAGAACAGCATATTTTTCTTCTAGTTCGAAAGACAGTTCAATTGTTTTCGACGCTAACTCAAGCCTCCTCTGTAATGTCGATGAATCTGACGGACGAAGGTATTCCATTTCAAATCTTTCTCGACATTCTAGAAGTTGGCGCTGCGCCTCAGCATGCGAGAGGTCCTCGCATCGAATTCTTCGTTGCCTTTTTATCACTCTATACTCAACACCATCACCTGGTGGGTGAGTATCATTGTTAAATGGCTGTGTGACAATCTGTGGGGCTAGGCTCCTAGGTTGGTACAGTGGGCGATTTGGTGTCCTTAATGCTGGTATAGCTAGTCCTGAGGTATCTTGTGGTAAGGAGGACCTCGGTCTTACTATTTCAATTCTGTTATTAGATCTGGGGCCTTGATTCTCATTGGATGGGGCAGGTGCAGACTCTGCAACAGGAGAGTGTAGTTGTCTTGGTGATACATCTTGGGGCTGATCAGTTACCTCTCGAGTTTCAAGCGGCGAATTAGGTCTGGGACTCACAGTAGCACTGCTTTTCTTAACATGTTCCATTTAGCTATATTTTTCTACTTCACTGTGTTTGTAAACGTGCCACAAGGATAATACAACTCAACAGCTTTTAGCTGCTTATAAAAGTCCCTGAATTTTGATCAATCTGGTGTAACCTTCATTTTTTAACACTTAGGTTGAGTACTCGACTCTTAGACTCTGCTGCTGAAGGTAACGACAATGTTTTAACAACAAATTCCTGGAAATTGCAAACTTTACCAAACATTTGTATCCAGAACAAAATTGCATTCTAGCTTGTAACCTTCAGTGTCCAGTAAAACTAACAAGAAACATCTGACTTTCTAAAAATAAAGAAAAAACAATGCACATTAGTGTCATCATTTTGGGCAGCAATCTGTTCCATATAATAATTATACACCCTGTAGAACAATCAACATGAACAAAAAGTATTTAAAAGCAAAATTAATGTCTATTGTTTAAGTACAAAAGCTAGTTTATAATAGGTTATGACATTACAATTACAATTATAATTTATGGTACTGATTTTGATTGGCTGAAAGATGCTGTGTGTTTGTATGATCATAATATACAACCTGTGTTCACAGTTGAAGACCCTAGTACAAAAACGATGTAAGTGACTTTGCATGAAACACTAAATTCTCCCAATGGTTATCAAGAGATAATAAGGATAATGTAGAGAGAATTGATAACTTCATCAAAAGTCACATCAGTCGTTTTTGCACTATACTCTTCAGTTTTAGTGTCACTATAATTTTATATTACATAATAGTTTCATGAACAATTATCCCTCAAGCCCGAATGGGAGATGTTACAGTATCTATAAAAAATATATAACAATTTTACGGTTCAATCAAGTTTCTAAAATTAACAACTGCACAAGACAAGTCAGTTTAATTGCAGAAACCAAAAAGTGAGCAATTCAAATTATATAAACCTGATCGTATTT
Organism: Hydrozoanthus gracilis; assembly: GCA_025388745.1. Classification (NCBI taxonomy): domain Eukaryota; kingdom Metazoa; phylum Cnidaria; class Anthozoa; order Zoantharia; family Hydrozoanthidae; genus Hydrozoanthus; species Hydrozoanthus gracilis. The sequence continues at coordinate 16,336 of JANVCF010223266.1, forward strand.
ACTTTCATTAAAAGTCGAAAGCTGGCCATTATTATGAAAAACATCCGCCGGTTTTTCTTAGTTGAAGCTGTGAGCAGCGAAGAGTTTTGCTTCTCAATGCAACGTTGAGATAAAGATTCCCACGCTAGCTAGACATCACGTGACTTCTGTTGTCAGTTTTTGACCCCAAAGGAGACAGATTGCCTACAGTTTAATTGTTTATCGAGTGAAACTAATTGTTGGTTCAAAATAAATATATATTAATGTCTTGGATGTGAATTGTATTTTGAAAGAAACTTAGTGTCTGTTGTAGAAAATCCAGTAACAAGTGTATATTCTAAAGATTAAGTGCCAGAAAAAAATAATTACTTTTTTCCATGGCGCCTTAATGGGAAACAAAACAGAAATTATTTTCATAGTTGGCACTTAAATTGGGGGGACGGTTAAATTAGAACAAGTACGGTAAACTGACATGGCATTACAAGGTTCACTTCTGGTGTAGAATAACATCATTCAATCTTTTCTTTAAGCTTGTAAACTATTTTGAAACTTCTTCCTGATTGTCAGATGATGAAATTTCTGTTTCAAATTTGAAATTTAATAAAGTTTTGTAACTGACATGTGTTTTTTTTGCAACTTCAGAGGAAAAACAGCCACACAAATCAGACATTTGAAGTTTT
>JANVCF010223375.1:0-15308 GCA_025388745.1 Hydrozoanthus gracilis
TTAAGCCTCGATTTTCTTGTAAAGTATTATCTTATAAAAAGGAAGAATGTTTTTCTGCCAGAAGCTTACGCCTCACTACTAAAGCCCTGTTTACCTGGAAAAGAATTAAGATTCCCCCCGGAACTTATTAGATTTTTTTTTTGGATTTGATGCTTTATATATATTCTTAAATACTGAGAATGATTTGCATTCAATAGGGTACGAGCAGGTTACGAAAGATACTACAAAAACCCATAATGTTTTTTTCGAGAAAAAAACGGTCTGCAATCTTGGCAAGCTTCGTTACCAGACGACCAACCGTGCTAGGGAGAGCTTCGCCGTATCAAACGAGTTTGCTGCGGCAACCTGTCGTCTGCCTGATCAGTTCTCTCAAACACCCTACATGAAGTTCCTCGACAAATGGGGGACGGTAGGTAGAATAACTTAAGGTAAAAAGATAAAGGTAGAGGTACCGTTATTTAACGTGGGTAGTTCCTTCAGCTCTCAGAGAGTGCTGTTAGCAATGGAAGCCAACGGTGCGCTCTTTACCCCCTCCCTCTGTCAGTGCTCCGTTTTACGGGGATTCAAAGCTACAGCTATACTGATCAGAAGAAAGTCAAAACAGACGTGCAGTCACCGGGGATCGAACTGGAGTCCTCTAGCTCCGAAGGCCGCGCACTAACGGACTGAGCTACACCTGTTCCTAAAAGATATCGTGCAAAACAAGTACAAATGTTTTAAGTTAAATCGAAAGTGTATTTTCAATCTACAGATTTAAGATCAATTTCGGAATGCAAGTTGACTTAAGCAAACTAGCTGTGAAGCTTCATTGTGCGACATATATAGAAGAACTTGCATTGCTCTTTGTCTAAAACGTACCGTCGATTTTAATTAAATTCACATTTTATTCCATTCAAGAAAAAGGTGTCAAAATGCTCTATTCAGTATAGGTAATGGCAAGGGTCCGAGTAAAACTTAGGTTTAGTATCAAGACTGTTTTCATTTTTCTCCAAGATTTGGAAAAGAAATGAAAATACATTAACTAGTGGGATCAATCCAAATTTTTACGGAATCCAGCCGGTTATATTAGTATACACGTTTACAACATTAACATATCTTCGAAAAGGTTTGAAAGTATTTCCAAAGCATATTCATGTTTTTTTCCATAAAAATTGGGATATATTCGGGACTGTTCGGAAATTTCAAAAATTTTCGAAAATTGGTAGCAAACGTGTTATAACGCATTATGGGGGTTTTTTAAATTTTCAGAAAAACTTTGAAAATTCTTTAAAGCCGTTATTAACTTTCGTAAACCTGTGCCAAGTCAGCGCGGATTGATTGGTCGGTATTTTTCCCCTGATTTAAGAAAAAATATCCCCGTTGTTAAAAGTTGTTATCCAATCAGCTCAAAGTAGTTTTTCCCTCTATGTTACAAGAAAAATTCAAAGAACGTATGAGAGGGTGGGGTAACAAGCCCGTAGTCACTTTGAGGCAAGCCCAGGCACTTGCCTTTTCGAAAAAAGGGGGGTTTTTTTATGAAAGAAAGCATCGTGGCAGCTTAAACAGAGCAGTTGCTAACTCGACAGAAATAATCTAAATGTGCAGCCACCTCTAAACTAATGTCCATTACCTGAATTATTTTATTACGTAAGGGGATAAACCATGCTAAATGAAAACTAGGCGTGGAGTTACTAACACTTTATGTTTACAATTGATGACGTTAGTTGATGTGACCAGCAAATTTCAATTTTGAAATCTGCTGTCAACCCATAACCTGTGTAAACCAAACTTGGGCTGGTGATGAACGTCGAGGTATTCTTCAGAAAAGTTTTTAATTTTCTTCCAAGGGTTAAGGATTTGCAGCATGTTTTAAAAAACTAAACATCTTTCTATCGAACAACTGACGTCGTCAGTTAAAAACAATTCAATGTCGAGAACTCGAGAACTATAACAAATTTAAACAAAAAAAATCACCGCTCTTGATCTACCGACTGACATAACAAAATATTTCATGTCATAAGCTTTTAATGAAAAAACCGTTGTTTGCATATTTTGTCTTGGCTACGGGCCTGGATTAGGGGCACCACCTTTTCTTAGAAAACTGGCAGTGTCCACGGCTAATCATAACCACTAAAACGTTAATTTTTCCTGCAGCACGTTGTTGTGGAAGTAGAAATAGGAACAAAGGAGCTTGAAAAATACAAAAGCAGTCTCTCGAGCTTCATGAGCTATGCCATGACAGACGTAAGTTTTCGTTTATTTTGAATTATTTTGGAGCCTTCAAAAGTGTCTATCGTCAGACCTTTTTCAAAATCAAGATACCGCTGAAAAAAGGTCTTTCGGTGCACATGCACGACTCAGTCTCTAACTTCGGCAAGGTCATCACAAACTCCAGCGCGAAAAGGTGTTGTTTAAAGTTCAGTGTGTTTTTTAAATTTCAAATTCATTTCCTCTAGGCTGAAGTTTGTGATTCATTTACTTCAATTGGATACTAATCCTGTTCAAATGCACCGACAGTCTATTTCTATCAGCGGTACCTTGCTTGAGGTCGGTCTACTCGATAAGAAATATTGTCTTCTTAGTTGTTTTTATATATGTGGTGTCAAGTATCTTTCATTTGTTCGGTTCCAGTTCGGATCAACCGTGTCTGCCTCAGGATCCTATGGTAGCTATTCTGCATCAGTTCAAGTTGATTTCAGCCGTTTCCAAGAAGAGATGAACGAAGGTTCTAATTTTGGAGAAGAAAAAACCAACATAAATATAGGCACCAAGGATAATCCAGAGCCGATCCATTTTACGCTGATCCCGGTTAGCGAGGCCTTAAACATTAGCTACTGCGGTATCAATCACGGCTGTTGCAATACCCTTAGCCAAAAGGAGACAAACATGCAACGTGCACTCAGAGGATATCATCTATGGAAGCAAGTTAATAAACCTGAAGGTAACGGCTCCTCTATGCTTTTTTAATAAAATATGCACAGAACGAATGATTTATATGTAAGGCTACTTCGTCTGAAAAGCGTTTAGGAAGAAAAGCAGGAATGGGATGTCGACTTAATCCTGACTTAGGGTTTAAGACTAGACTAAACGGCGAAATTTGATTAGTTCTCTATCTGAGGCTAAATCATGCAAGCATTAATTATCTACTCCGAATAATGTTTGTTTCGAAATAATGGCAGCGGCAAATTTTTGTTTTGCGACGTTCATTTACAATGAAATCAGTTTATCACCTGATGTAACCCTCTTTTAGCTGGTTACGTACCTGGTGTAACATACCCTCTCTTTCATTTTATAACCTGATGTAACCCTCTCTTAATTTATAACCCAATGTACTATTACCCTCTATCAGTTTGTACACCTGATGTAACCCTTTATAAATTTATACTGATACAACCTTCTATCAAATCTCAAATATTGCTTTACGATAGAAAGACAGTCCAAGAACAATCAGCCACAATTTCCATAGAGACATTGCTCAAGCTTTAGTACGTAGTTCCACAATGTCTAATTTTCTATTGAAAAGTTGTTAAAGTTTTTTTGCAAAAGCATGCTTTTTTAAGGGGGAACAGTAACGAGTGCTGCAGTCCTCGGTCGTGACAGTATTTTTAGACTTAAGTTACAGGTTTTCACTATACAATACTCTTAGCTGGCAAATTAACGTGTTTGCATAACAAACTGCAAATAGGGCCTAGACTTTCACTCAACAAATTAAGAACTGCGATTGATTTATTCTTGGTCACGTGCCCTGATCAAATTCAAGTGTGTCCCGACTGGAATACAATTGCGAAGTTTTTGGGTGCGCGCTGAAAACATCACCGAAAAAAGTTTCAATAAAATGTAAAGTCTAAAAATTTAACAAAGTACTTAATGTATAGTTTTGTGTTCTTTTGACTTCGTTTCGGGTGGACTATACATTAAGTTGTATAATGTGCTCTTCATAACACAGATCCAGCACTAAAAATTCCGATCAGTTGGCCTCGTGGTACTTACGGTCTGCCAAAAGTAACATCCGGCTGTCCAGAAGGAACTGGTTTCACTTGGCATGAAGGGTATCGTCACTTTGACACCGAAGACGATGATTCCAATAACAGATGGAGTACGCCTTATCATCTTCAGGGCCGCAAATGGAAAAACAACATGGAGCAGTATTACTGTATGAAAACCAAACCCTCCGTAACAAATCTAGACATGCAATGGCCCAAAGGGAAGTACTGCTTATACAAGAAAGGAAAATGCCCAGATGGTAATCCCCAATTACAAGGAACGATTTTTTTGAAAAGCTAAGCTAATTGTATTTGTCTTACTTTGTGCCACAGCTGTAAGCTTCCAAGTAGCGAGAATCTAGCTAAACAAATTTCAACTAGTAAAATAAAACCTCTGTAGTATTCTAGGAAATCGACCACTTTTTCAGTCAGTTGCAGTGCAAAGAAACTAATCCGAGCTCATTCAGGCATACGTAGTAGGACCCGCTCAGAAAAAGAAATAAACTCTATACTCCTTGCAGTTTTTTTATAATTGAGTACTTTTCATCAGCTTCTTACCAGAGTTTCTAAACTAAAACAATTCAACTCACTCAGCCAGCAAAAATTGTGCCTCTTAAATACTTTATAAAACAAAAAAAAGTTATACTTGATCTGTAGAACTCGTTTCGTAACCCGAACAAACAAATGCGGATATTATGAAAGTAAAAGGAGGTGATTTGATGTTTAGTATATATACTTATATAATACATCCTCCATGTATTTCTGTTACTTACAAAACATCTTTTCTCTGTGAAATTTGCAAGTTCATTCAAGGCACATTTAAATGTTAAACCACTGAAAACTGTTATACATTTAAACATTGAACAGCAGATGACTTTTGTCCATAGAATCCAGATTTTGTCCGAGACTATGAACTCTAGATCTCTACAAATAATCTCTACTAAGCAACAGGAAACTAAGCATTCTTTTAAATTTCATGTCTTTTAGGGTTTAAAGAAGGGACTATCAGATGGGATGATGAAGACAACAGAAATTCAAACAATAAAAGGGGATATCTTCCCGATGGAATATATGATCACAACACGATCATACTTTTCTGCTGCCGCTCAGATGGGTTTGCCCCAAACGCAATATACCTTCCAACAGACAAGCCCTTTGTTTTGTTTAATGGAGACACCAACAATGATTGTCAAAAAGTACATGGAATGAAGACGGCAGACGAGTACTTTGACTGGGATACTGAGGATGATGATAGCAATAGCTGGGAACATGGCAAAGTGCCTGCTGGCCGTGTGTCCTCGTCAAGAGTCTTGATAAAGTACTGTTACTACTACAAGTAACAAAATTTTGATGGTTTGCCTCATAAATAGCTGAAAAGCTAGCGTTGTATTCTTGAGGCTGTTTATGAAAATTATGGTTTAAGAGAAAAAGCCTTATTAATTGAATAAACCTAACCGTTTTCTAAATGGCAATAGGTTTAATTTTGAAAAATATTGTAGACTGATATTGCAGCTTTTGCAGACAGGATAAAGAAACATTAAAAAGCAAAAGCATTCGAATTCGGTTTCGTGATTATTTGCGTATGTGATCGTGGTATCAAAGTTCAAAGGGCTGATTGACATTTTTCTGATCTATCTTTGAAAACTACTCTACTGAAGAATGTAACTGTCCTGACGTATCATTTTCTTTGGGCTTGTATCGGGAGGCACAATGATTGAAATATTACTTTGTAAGGGACTCCTATTGAACTCTCATAGGCCCGTTAGTAAATCTGAAGTAGTCCCGAGGGAATCTGAGGTGAGGACCAAAAAAGCACTTCAGTCCCGGGGTCGGTAGAGGGTAATGAGCTTGACCGTTTTACATGCAAACGATTGTAATGTTGTCCTACAGACTCCTATGGTCCGCTGAGTTCATCAGAGGTGGTCCAGAGAGAATCTGAGGGGAGGAACAATAAAGGTAGTTTGGTCCCAGGGACGATAGCTAGAGGGTAAAGAGGTAAATTGATTGGCTCGCAAACGATTTTAATGTTGTCCTACAGATTCCTATGGGGGTTCCATTTTGAATCGGTTAGCATGGAATTATTTCACATGGTCTACGGGACACTCATGACCTACAGAGTCACTTTGAGGTTGTCCTGAAAGACTTTGAGGGGGTGAGCTTATAAAGTTGTTCAGTCACCTAACCCAATAGGGAGTTCAAACCTTAATCAATTTGCTTGGAATGGATTCTTTTTTGGCAAGGCAAGATATATGAAACAATAACAATGTGTAGCATTTACATAGCGCCTTTCCATAGGTAGATGCTAAAAGGCGCTTAACAATGATTTACAGTTGACTCTGGTATTGAGGGTCTTCAATTGTCCGCGCGCTATAAACGGCTCACAATTATATTTTTAATAGTTGCCCTCAGTAAGTAGCTAGTACAGTGGAATCCCGGTTTAACGATATGCCAAGGGGACGTCAAAATTATATCGTTAAACCCGATATCGTTATTGAGAGATTACCGGTATAATGATATTGTGGGAAAATTTCTAAAAATATTGTTATACCGGGAAAAAGGTAACGTACGCATTTTTACTCTCTTTTCAAAATGTTAAAATTAAAGGAACTGTTAAAAGGCAGATAAACAATGCTCTATAAAACGATTTAAACCCATCAACCAGTATTCTTAAGCAACAACAATGATTATTGACAGAAGCATTGATGTTTTTTTTTGTTTTGTTATAAAACCAGCATTTCCTGTGCTCTGTCATGTTTATTTTATCGTTATATCGGCAAAGATTTTGCTCTGGGGGTACAAAATCCCGATCGTTAAACCGGGAATATCGTTAAATCAAATATCGTTATACCGGGGTTCTGCCCCATACAATTTAGTATAACTTTTGCCGGGGAAACGAATGTTTATCGTTATACCGGGAATATAGTTAAACCGAAGATCATTAAGCCAGGATTCCACTGTAGACAGACCATGACACCATGATCACCCCACCCTTTGTCGGCAAGTCAAATCTTGTTTTTTCCTTCTTTATTTTTGTTTGAGTGTCCTCATCCTCAAAAAACAAAATGTTCTTGTCTATAACTGACGAGAAATGCAATGCCATGTTAACTACCGCCTCAAAATGACCTTTTAGTAATGCTACTCAGAATATTATAGAGTTTTCGCTGCTCTGCTTGATGGAAGCTGACGTTATACCCTTGCTATAATCACCTCGCGAGGGGTATTTAGAGCCGGACTGTGAAGAAAATGGTTCCCTTGCGTTTTGTTGATGTTTCCGAGGAGAAAGTTAACGTAAATGAAAAAACAATGCTGTTCCAAAAACATCAATTGTGCAACGAAGTTTGGATCAACGCTATTCAAAGGTTATACAATACCTTTACGACAATTTCTGCCAATTAATGAAAATAGACATGTACAGATGTGAAAACGCACAATTGAGCAAATCAAATGACAACTAATAACATTTTGCACAAACTTTCCTTTATTTAACAGATTACTTTTAACAACAAAAACATTTTAGAACAGAAGTGGAAAGTAAGGAGCTGAATGAAATGAATCAAAAGGTCAACTCGAAGATTTACGTTTCCGATAGGAAAAAATACGCAACTGGTTTCATAGAAGAACAAGTTAAATGTCAATTCAAGCGGCTCTCGATCGCCATCTCAAGTCAACACGGCACAGCAACAAAATTTTACTGCGATAACAAATTGTTTAGTGAATCACCAAAATCCTACCTGAAAGAACTCTTCCATGAGGGAAAACTCAAACAAAAACAGCAGCTTCGCTGCGTTTTATCAAAAATTCTGCAGTTCATCTCGACGATCGACCATTAAACAGACACAAAGAAATCTTCATACTGTCATCTGGCTCCTGTGGTCTAAATTAATCTTGGAACAATTAAATTATAGCATTAGGAAGTTTCCAGAATTGCTCATTTTCTTACACTCATCTTGCTACTTATGGGAACTCTTTTAGTTACATTTAAGCCTATTGTTTTTAAACACAAATTGTTAAAAAATTTCTTCACCTGATCATGTGATCTGCATGCGCTGCTGGCTGCTGTGCAATAAAGCATGGAAACTTGAATAAGATCACAAAACACAACTGTGTCTTTCCATACTTCTCTTTTTCGTCTGGCTATTTTTTCCCTTTTAGTGATACAATCAGTTGAGTAGTTTTACTAAGATAAATTTTCTCCTCAGGCTTTAAGAACATCTTAGTGATGAATAACGCCGTCGACTTCGTCTGCGGGATTATTCCACTGATATTCACTTCCCTTTCGGTGAATAAACTTTTTAATAAAAATGTTTTAGAAAGTCTTTGGATATCGCCAGTTGAAGAAGCCAATCGGAGCTCGCGAAAATGGCGGCTGCTATTTGACTTGGTAAACACGAATCATTCTGGAGTTTTGCATTGCGCATCTTTACTGTGCATGTTAGAAATTTTAAGTTGTTAAATACATTTTTCTCTTATTCTAGTGAATGTTGAGCTCTCGAAGACATAGAAAAATTCGTGCAAAAAAAATAATTGCCTTCGCAATGTAAGGGGCTTTTTGTTAAACACGTTCCAGTCTCACCTTGGAAAATGGGAAAAAAAAACAGGGCATGTTTTACCGGTTTTGCTAGAGTTTCTCCTAAACAAGCATGGATATTCCACAATTTTTTTTCGTCAATCAATCAAATTTGGACGGGGAAAAAATAGGAAAAATGTCAGTGTTGCAAATGCGGAAAAATATGAAAAGCGTAGACGAGAGTACACTGTTTAAGGTACAGGAACTATAGCAGCAACAAAAGCTCGTGAAAACTCCTCCTTATCAAAAACGTTTTTGCGGAATATCAAAAGAAAATTATTTTTCTACTCTTCCTTTATTTCCCTAATGTCCCTCGATGTTATCTTGGCTGACCAAACGAGGAAACCATACTTACGTATATACAATTAAATAAAAATATCCCTGGAGGGGGTATTTGTGTCAAACATATCTCAAAAGTTAGCACGGACACAACCCTTTTTTATTCCATTTCTGCAGTTTACACATAATGATTAAGAAATGGCGAAAGTTTGACAAAAATCTCAGCGTAGGTTCTATTTCAATGGAATGACCTAAAGGTACAGGAACTTTAGCTACAACAAAAGCACATGAAAACTCCTCCTTATCAAAAACTAATTCTCAGGGAGTTCAGTTCTAAATAGATAAACAAAATATTGTTATAGAAGTAATGATTCATCTCAGTCCGTGCAATATCAGAATCTAATGAATAAGTTTCATTTTTACGTCTGTTAGTAATGCAAATTCTGTTAAAAGTTTTTGATTATAATTACTTTTGTAAGGCGCGATAAGGATAAGAACAAGCACACAAGCATTTTACATTTTACTATTCTTAATCTAAAATAGGCAAATAGGAATTCTTTGTTACTTAGCCTCTTTGTTAATTCTAAGGCTACCGTTTCCGAATTACCCTAAATGGAAAATCATGAAAATTCTGTTTCGATATAGACTTAAGGTTTTTATCTGAAATTATCATTTAATGGATCAGATTTTAGAATGTTAAAAGCAATGTGCCTAGTTCAGTGAGCTAGCTGGTATTACAGTTAATGGTCTTAGTTATAGCGATTCAACACCTTGGTTAAAGGGAATGCAAATTACACTAATAAACAGCATGACAATTGTTAATGCTTTCCATCTAAACACAGCGGTTAACAATCACAACAGAAGAACAGGTGAATCTATAGAACGTGTGTGCTCAGTTCCAAATGAAATTAATTATAAGCGGAAACTCAAAATTTTACAAAGATGACAGTCAGTACCACTCACAAAAAATTTCTTGAAATTAGTTTGAGACCAGAAACACTAAACTTTTGCGAATATAGTTTGATGATAAAGTAATTTTGATCACTTCTTTGTGAAAAGTTGTAATACCCCTTTTTTGTAAGAACAACTAAAGACTGAGAACAACAAGGTTAGGATTCGCGAATTTAACTGAGCTTCGACCTTTAACTGAATAACACAGAATGAATATAAAATACTTCATAGTTTGTCATCACTACACTGGAAATCGTCTCGGGAAATTGATCCGGCTACGAATCCAAGATATTAATTAATAAAATTCGTCTTCCAATGCGTGTTTTGCAATACCTTTGGCTTAATTCCTTTAATTCAAGAACAATTTGAGGCTCAAATCGCCAAAAATAAGAAAAAGAGTTGAACCTCGCCCAAGTTAACTGGGTTCTTATAAAAGGGCGTGTAATCTTTTGCCACTTTGCAGCGTATGTTTTATGTGTTAAGTACAGCTTTTTAGCTTTTCTTTCTAGATAATACCTAATTAGTACCGTATATATATTTTTAACGACATTTTTACAAGAACGTACGGCTAAAAATTCCCTAAATGTAAGAACATTCTGAACACATACTGAGGCTGAGAAAACGCGAAGAAGTTTTTTTTTTGGAAACTCTGCAAGACCTCGGAAATGTTCATTGGCGTTCTGCTGTGCTTGTACAAGTTGTTTTGATTAAGTTTATTTATTTTTTTATTCTTTTTAGTCGGTCATGATGATAGCCAATTCATTTTGTTCTTCAATTGAATAAATTTGCACGAATGAAAAACAGCAACTGCACACCGTATATACTAGCAACTATAATATTATTCTAAAAATCTTTAGAACATTTTGAGGCTGAATTCCTCAAAGAGTTTAAGAGCATTTACCCTCAGACAAGAAGTTAGACTTTTTGTATCAAAAAGAGTGTTTTGCGTAAAACTTATGTAATTTGTTCATCTAAATTGCATAGACTAAAATGTTACTGTGCGTTAAAAAACTGTTTCTTCTACGCGTACCATTTATATTCTCTTTCCTTGATAAACTTTTTTCTTCTCCTGGAAGCACAGTTGCCTAAAAGAAGAAAGCAAAAATTGCAGCATAAAAAGTTCTTCATACTCTGCTGACTTATTTGACGTCCAGCAACTTTCTTCGGAAACAAATCATTTTAGCTTATTTCAGCTTTTCCCTCTTGGTGTTTTTAACTTTAAGAAAATAAATGTTATCCTTGGAATGTAGTTTGAAGAAAAATATATAAGAGTTATTAGTTTAAATTACAAGCACGATATAATGAGGCAGTTAACTGTATTTAGTTTGTTGCACATTCTCCCATTGATTTTACTTTAATGATTCTGTGTGTAGAAGTCGAGCCCTCTAACGTCGTTTGGCCATCAAAACCTGGTAGAAGTCTTCTAGCTTCTCTTCTTATTTCCCTCATTCGAACGTAGCAAATCACTGGATTAATTGCAGACGAGCTTATGGCGATTGTAGCACTGATATAATAAGCCATTCTTAGAGTCGGTGTTGAATGGCTTGAAGTAATGTAAGCAAGAAGTGCTCCGTTGAATGGGAGATAAAAAACAAAGAACGTTCCAACAATGTAAAACATGGTAACTGCAGTTTTCTTGTACTTTGCCATGGAAAAAGATGAACGAGAGTGTTGCCCTTCTAAAGCGTGGGTTTGGTCCTGAATTAACCTTTGATGTCGGCGAACACTATGAAAAACCTTTATATTAGTAAGGACAAGACAAACGTCGAGAACCACCATAACACTGACTATAAAGATCATGAAGCTTCTGTTTGCGCCTTTAATGAAGCGAAAGCCGGCTGCGAGACCCTGTATTACCCATATCAAACTTGAGGCGATGATCATGCGCCGGTTTGTGACAAGCTCCTTATATCGCAAGTGCAATTTCAAGGCTAAATAACGATCAAGACTCAACAGCACAACAGAAATCATAGATACCGCTGCTGTAAGGCCGGCACACGTCTCCCATATTATCCCGGTGATGGTGTGAATGTAATAGTTCAGTTCGATTTCAGTCGCCAAATGCACAACTAGAGTTGGCAAAACTATTGAGCTATTAATGAAGTCAGAAACTGCCAGGGAGCACAAAATAATATTTGAAGGGCAATGTAGAGATGGTGTTCTCCATATCACAAGCACCAGTAAAAAATTCTCTACAGCTCCAACAATAATTAACGCACAATTCAGTACACATAAGAATAGTTCAAGTCCTGTAAACAGAGCATTTTGCGTAATGTTGTATTGGAGAAAGTAAACATTCACGTCGAAGGTGTCGTTTTCCATTTTAAACTCTGTTAAAAGAAATATAGTCTTGATCAACGAAAAAAGTTGTTTGTTTACTTGTTTTCGACTGAAACAATCCTGTTAAACTTGAAGAAATATGTTTTGTTTCAAAGAGAACACGTTCTCTTTTTAAAAGCAATGGATCAAATAAATGATATATGATACTGTGTCCTTTCTCCAGTCTCTGTTCAAAAATATCACAACTCAACGTTAAATGTTAAGATCGGTTGTTTAGAAAACGCAAGAGCTACAAAGAAGAGTTCCCCATGCGATGTTTTAGCACTTCCACCAAGCAAAAGTTGGAACTGTAGGAAAGATTTCAAGTCGACTCACAAAACAACTGTGTATGTAAAACTGATCGTTGTTGATCGATATGTCTCTAATTTTCCTGCGGCAGGTGGTGTTTGTGTATACGTTTCATTCAATTTTTGTTTTAATCTACAAACCTAAAACAAATATTGCCTTCTTGATACTAATACGTTTGTCAATGTTCAGTCTGGCTCGAATATAGAAATTGTTCTTCCTAATATTTGTAAAAGGTACGATGTTTCTAAACTTTTGTACTGAGGGCTATGGCTTTGAAAAACTCGTTCTGTACGCACTGAACCGTTGAAACGTTGTCACCACTTTAACGTTATTTTACCTTTCGTTGAAAGTTAAAATGATTTTTGTGAACACAAGAATTTTTCTTAGTTACCAATACCAAGCGAATAAACACAAAGTCTCTCGTGCATATTAGGAGAAAATGCAATTTCACATTCAAATCAACACTTCTTTCTAGGCCTCTATTCTGAGGAATAGCGCCTACTGCCATCGCCAAAAAATTCAATTTTAAATTAATTCGTCGACAAGAAAACCTTATTTAACAACTAGAGTCAATACATGAAGACAGTTTTTCTGCTTCACACATAAACGAACAAAAAAATGATAAGAAGCGAAAACATCATTAAAACAGGTATATTTCATGGCCATGCTTATGATCCTGGTTAAATTTTTCAATGAGTTTTCTGCTTTCACTGGAGATCCTATATCATATTTAATATTCTTTAAGTTTCAACAAAATAAAACAATCGGTTTTTTTGTTAGTCTTATACAAATTCTACCAAAACTGTATATTACGTTTTTAAGGCCGAAAGGATTAACTATGTTGATCGATTCTTGAACCCTCTGAAAAATTACAGAAGAGAACTTGAAATTAATTAAAACAGAGAAAATCCTCTTTCTCTCATCGATCAAAAGCTGATGCAATGTTTTAAACTTCTATATTGTCCACAGCAGTCTCTATGTATTCAAGGTTTTGGCTTATATAAATGTTTCGGCTTCTTTTCAATAAGGAATTATATTTTATTATTATGGCTATTATGGTCTTTCTTTTTGGGGGGATATTGTTCATTTGAAGACATCGACTTAATCAGACAGAAACGTGGCGAGTTTGAAAGAAAACTCCCTTACTTGAATAATTGTAGCACATTATTTGCAACCATCATGCGTTTACCTATACAGAACAATTCAAACATTAAATGGTACATCCAATACCCTATTGTCTAAAAACAGCTCTTGCTAAAACAGAAAAAATAATCAATTTGACGGTCAGGATGCCATTGATTTTAAAAGGAAACTTCTGGAAACATAACGAAAAAAAGCAGTGTCATCTTTTATCTATCAAAACAAATATGCTAATCGACCAACTTGTTCCAATTTTACTTCTGTCAAGTTTTGTATTTATTGGTGCCAAGTTTGTTTAAATATTTGCTAGCTGGGCGCCTGTACGTCGTTTTCCTTATGGTTTGTTAACAGTTGACAATGCCCCGGCTTAAGATGCATCGGAAACATTAGAAGTATTTTATCTGCATGTAAAAAACAACCGCACCTACTCTACAATAAAAGGTGTCAAATTGCTATTCACAAGAAAAATTTAGTCTTACTTCTCTCTTGCTTTTTTTTGTGATTAAATTTATCCTAAATTTTTAATAAACCAATGATTTGTTGAAGGGACACTATTTCTCAAATCTACCTTTAAGTCGAATCGAGAAAAAAATAGTGCTAAGGGTTGTTTTGCGTTCTCTGTTACAAGAATTAGTGTAGAGCATGTTGGGCATCCAAAATCGGTTTTGGTCTAGGAGGAGTTCCAAATTAAGTGTTATTGTGGATATAATTTTCTCTAACTAGGCACCTAAACTTCTAAGTTAGGCATCTCGACGATAAACCTAAATCAAAATCCAAGTTAAAAACTGCTTGGCCCAGTTGTTCAAAAGACGATTAGCCCTAATCCAGAGTTAATTACCATGGCAACCAACAGGTTTTGTTAAGAGTTAACCCTGGTTTAAAGTTGATCGGCTTATCAACTATTATGGAACCACTTGCTCCGAAAGCCATTTAGTTTATACATAGTTTATCTGTTAATTATATCAAACTTCATATTCCAAAATTACTGTGAGAGTGTAAAAGACTGAACCTTAACTGTGAGGTATCTACAAAATGTAGTCACTTGGAAAAAAGATGTCAAGAGGGCGTCAGTCAAATAGCTGGTGAAAAGGTTCCATTCGGAGGGAAATAAAGCAAACAATAAGAAAGATACAAGATAACAAACATACTAGTCCTAAAGTATCATATTAGCTTGCCAAGGAAGGGTCATGTTTAAAATTGATTCACCAATGTGACTCTCAAACGCAGAGTTGAAGGGTCAATGTGTCTGCACAGCAGGTGCAAGGGGGTTGGGGAAAATGAGTCCCCGATCTGATCTGGGCTAACACAGAACCATTTACATTAATGTCACTCAAGCGATCTTTCAAAGGTATTCCCTACTTTGAAATGCGCATCCTTACATAATCTTTCGCGTAGTATAAGCTAGTGCGTGCATTAAAAATGGCGGCCTTTTCCTTATGGCTTGTGTTCGCCAGAGAGCTTTTCCACACATCAAGCATGTTGACCTATAATTTTTTTTTCTTGTGATTTAAGCAATATCTTTCTTATGCTAAAAAAAATTCAGAGCAATTATCAGTGTCGAATAAGAAACAATCGTCAACAATCAGACACAATCCTTAACATAGCCATAAAGATTTATAAGGAGTGTTGGGACCCCCGATTTTCATTTCAAAATTTAAGTTCCTATATGGAAATATACAATTGGCAAAGTTTGACAAAGGTTTTAGTTAAATATAATTACAAGTGACCTTAATACACTCGAATCACTCGAAGTATCTAAAATTTTAGTGTGAACGCACATG
>JANVCF010223486.1:0-16990 GCA_025388745.1 Hydrozoanthus gracilis
GGTGCGTGTAGTAGATGTGGTGCGTGTAGTGCATAAGGTGCGTGTAGTGCATGTGGTGCGTGTAGTGCATAAGGTGCGTGTAGTGCATGTGGTGCGTGTAGTAGATGTGGTGCGTGTAGTGCATAAGGTGCGTGTAGTAGATGTGGTGCGTTTAGTGCATAAGGTGCGTGTAGTGCATGTGGTGCGTGTAGTGCATGTGGTGTTTGTCGTGTGTGTAGTGCCTGTGGTGTGTGTCGTGTGTGTAGTGCCTGTGGTGCCTTTAGAGGTATACGGTCCGTGTGGTAAATTTTATTCTTTCTTACCTTAGGTTAACACTTCGACTTTTGGATTAATTCTTGGCCTATGTTGTGCCGGTAATGCATGTGGTGCGCATAGTGGATGCGGTGCGTGCAAAGCATGAGGTGCATGCGGTGCGTGTGGTGCATGAGGTGCGTAGGATGCATCTGGTGCGTGACGTGCGCATAGTGTAGCTGGTGCTCGTTTTGTTTGCATGTACTGCGTGTGGTGCATCCGGTACGTGTGAGGCGTGTGTTTTGACTCTGAGGTACGCGTCGCGCAAATAGTGTGCATGGTCCATGTTCGATGTGTCTTCCTTGTGGCACATGTGGTAAACGTGATGCGGGTGAATCGCGTTTGGCGAATGATTGCGTGTGGTGAGCGTGTTGCATGTATTGCTTATTGTGCGAGTGGTGGGTGTTGGATTTGATGCGTAAAAGCGTGTGGTTCTTGGGGTGCATGTAGTACATTTGGTTCGCTTGTGTGTTAAGTGTTGTGTTATGTGTTTTGGGTGTTAATTGTTGAATGTGGTGCCTTTGTTATCTGTTATGCGTGTTAAGTGTTGTATGGTGTGTCTGGTGCGCTTGTCAAGTTTTGTGCGTGCGTGCGCGATGCTGTATTGCATGTGATGCGTGTAGTGCATGTGATGTGTGTAGTCCACTTGGTGTGTCTGGTGCATGAAATGCGTATGATGCGTGATGTGCGGGTTTGCGTGTGCGCATGAGGTGCTTTTGTGCGTGTAGTGCCTGTAAAGTGATAGGTGCATTGGGTGCATGAGGTACGTGTTGTGCATAAGTTGCGTGTTGTGTGTTGGGTGCATGAGATGGGCATAGTGGATGTTTTCCCTGTGAAGCATGAGGTGCGTGTGGTGCATGGGGTACGTGTTTTTCGCGTAGTGGATGAGGTGCGTATGGCGCGCGTGATCCGTGTGGTGCGTTTAGTGCATAAGTTGAGTTTATTGTGTCTACAGAGCATTAGGCGCGCGTTCTCTGTATGGTGCATGTGATGCGCATGATACCTTTGGTGCCCGTAGTGCATGAGATGCGTGTGGTGCGCTTGATTCATGTTGCGCGTTTAATGCACGCGGTGAGTGCGTTGTGAGTACAGTGCAAGTGGGGTGCATGATATGCTTGTGGTGCATGAATTGCGTCTTTTGTGCACAGTGCATGAGTTGAGTTTGGTGCATGAAATCCGTTTGATGCTTGAAGTGCATGTTGTGTGTAACTGCAGGCGGTGTGGCAGTGCATGATATGCGTGTAATGCATGAAGTGCGTGTGATTCATTTGGCACATGTAGTGCGTGAAGTGAGTGTGCTGTGTGTATAATTGATGAAGCGCCTGTAGTGTTGCAGTTTGGTGTTGCATTTTGGTGTTATTTGAGTTGAAGTTGAGTTGTGTGTATGGTGCATGTGATGCTTGTGTTGCATGTAGTGCACCAGGTGCGTGTGTCGCATGATGTGCTGGTTGTTCCTGAAGTGCGTTTTGTGTGCATAGAGCATCTGGTGCCGATGGTGTGTGTAGTGCGTGTTGTGTGCATGATAAGTGTGTGGTGCGTGTAGTGCGTCGGGTTGTTAATGTCGGTATTGCATGTGGTGCGTGTAGAGCGTGTGGTGCGTGTAGAGTGTGTGGTGCCGGTATTGCATGTGGTACGTTTAGAGCGTGTGCTGCATGTAGTGCACAAAGTGTGTGAGGAAATAATTGTGCGTATAGTGCTATGAGGTCATGTGGTGCGTAAGATGCCTTTGGTGCATGTAGTGACTTGGTGCGCGAAGTACATGTGATGTATTTGATGTGCTTGGTGCATGAGCAGCGTGTAGTGCATAAGGTTCGTGTGGTGTATCATGTGGTGCATGATGTGTTCTTGGTGCATGTGGGGCGCTTAGTGCTTGAGATGCGCGTGATGTTTGTGGTGCATTTGGTGCCTGTAGAGCATAAAGTGCGTGTGGTGCTTGAGGTGCGTGTAGTGCATGTGGTGCTTGAGGACTTGCATAAATATTTTAATCTGAACTTGCCACGAATTCTGAGCTCGGAGATGTTTGCTGTTTTACTCCATTTTTACGATTCTTTTTGCACAACACATCTTCAGACGGCCATGTCTAAACAACTGGAGATCAAGAACAGTAGGTTTTGTTTGCGTAAACTTTAAGATTGTTACTGAGAATTCATCACTTTATGACTCAAGTCTGTTATTTTGCAAGGGCCAAGTGACATTCCATTATCTGTTGCAAGAAGATATGGCGTTCAAATTGATCCCGGCCCCGATTATAACGAAAAATCCAACTATCCATGGCTTGGCAAACAAGTTAAGGCAGCGAAGAAGGAGCGTCGAAAGGCTGAAAAGACCAGGACTACTTACCGCCTCCTAACTTACAAGACAAAGAAAAACCAGCCACTTTCTAAATGAAGAGTGCACGCAAAACTGCTACACCAGCTTTATACAAGAAAACAGCAACGACCGGCGTAACTGTCTCAATCTGCAATGACACCCTTCGACGTAGAACCCGATACCACTTTCCAAGGCTAGAACGACAGTACTACCCTGGTGAATGACACTGGGACCTTTTTCACTTAAACGATCGAGTGTATTCGCAATGAACCAGACACTATTGCCCGAAACACCCAAATGGCTAGAGAGCTTTCAACAGCAGCTGCTCCTCGATTCGAGTCATTCCGAGGTCTGAAGGAAGAAGACGTTCAAAACGTTGTTTCGAAATGTAGCATGAACTCTTGCTCTCTAGATCTTACATCCACCCCCCTTGTGGACGAGTGCTTAATAACCCTCTCCCTGTTTTCAGTAAAATAATCTTAACTTGTCTTTACAAACTTGACGCTTCCCCGACAACTGGGAGCTTGCTGATGTACAGCAAGACACAAAATGCGAAAGCTAGGGCTTCATTTAACAACCTCCGCCTAATCAGTAGTCTCCTTTTTACGTCGAAACTCACAGAGCAAGATACTTTTCGTCAGATGCACGACCATCTGACCTTATACGGGGTCTAACCAAAGCATCAACCCTCTTATCGCAAGTTTTTTTATTCGCCTCGATTAGCCCTGCTATTTGCGGATCAGTGCATTCATGTTTATATAATTTGTATTACTATTATAAAAATAAAGTTCAATAAAAAGTTCAAAAAAAGTTTATATACTGAAACCGCGCCTCTGTGTATAAAGAATAGTTTCTTAATGAATATAGACAAGCAGCACGTACCTTTGCTGGTCTTTAAATCGTTCTAAGCGCCACGGATGTCACCACTGATCTAACATACTACTGGACAGATTATACTTTGACTTTGGCGTGTTGCATTCTCCTGGTGTAACTCATGTTTGTACAACAGGCAACAGCCTAGATCGGTGAATGGGGCCATATCGAGGAAACTTTCTTTCAAGCATGGAGCCCTGCAGGGATCTCTAGGCCTGTTGTATGATATGTCTTTTTAAAGCTTAAAAGCTCTTAAATTGCCATAGTGGAAGCCACCTACCTGAAGTTGACTCACATGCTGATGACACACAACTATTATGCATGTGGTATGTATGGTGCATGTAATACATGTGGTGCGTGTAGTGCTTGAGGTGCGCGTAATGCATGTGCTGCGTGTAATGCATGAGGTGCGCGTAATGTATGTGGTGTGTGTAAAGCATGAGGTGTGCGTAATGCATGTGGAGCGTGTAATGCATGTGGTGCGCGTAATGCATGTGGTGTGCGTAATGCATGAGGTGCGTATAGTGCATGAGGTGTGCGTAATGCATGTGGAGCGTGTAATGCATGTGGTGCGCGTAATGCATGTGGTGTGCGTAATGCATGAGGTGCGTATAGTGCATGAGGTGTGTGTAGTGCATGCAATGCTTGTAGTGCATGTGGTGTGTGTGGTGCATGTGATGAGGGTAGTGCACTGGGTGCGTGTAGTGCATGTGGTGCGTGTAGTGCATGTGATGCATGTAGTGCATGTGGTGCGCGTAATGCATGAGATGCGTATAGTGCATGAGGTGTGTGTAGTGCATGCAATGCTTGTAGTGCATGTGGTGTGTGTAATGCAGGTGATGCGTGAGTGCATGTGATGCGTGTAGTCCATGAGGTGTGTGTAGTGCATGCAATGCGTGTAATGCATGAGGTGCGCGTAATGCATGTGCTGCGTGTAGTGCATTAGACGCGTGCGTTGTTGATGGTGCACGAGGTGCGTGTAGTGCATTTGATGCGTGTGGAGTGCGTGATGCATGGTGTATATAGTATGTGCTATGTATGTTTCAAGTGTGCGGTGAACGTTGTTTGTGGTTCGAGTTCTATATTGACGGTTAGTGTGGTGTTTTTGTCGTGCATCATGTGTGTGTGAACGCTGCGTGTTTGCCAGCGGTGCGTGTTAACCTTAAAGCGTGTTTACTGCATGTAATGCGTCAGAGAAGCTGTTTGCGTTGTTTGTGTCGTGCATGTAGTTCCCGTGGAGTTTTTTACAAGTTGTATGTCTTCTTAATGTTTTTGATAAGTTTTGTGTATTCCTAATATATGTGGTGCATTTGTTACGCGTGTTTCACGTGATGCATGATATGTTTTGGATACGTGTTGTGTGTACGTGGTACCTTCAGTAAACTGTGTCATATGCGTGTTATGTGCTGGTTCGTGAGGCGCATGTAGTGTTTATGGTAAGTGGATGCGTTGTAGCGCGTGTAGTGTGGTTGTTTCTTGTGGGGAAAATGGTGTGCTGCGTGTGGTGTGTTGTCGTAACTGTTTTTGTATTTTGGAATTTGAATGACGCAGTTTCGTGTCTTGTGTTTCTTTAGCGTGTGGTACGTATGGTATTTGTATGCGTTGGTTGTTCGTTTGGAGTGCACGAAGTGTGTGATGTGTGTTGTGTTGCGTATGGTACGTGTAGTGTTCTTAGTGTGTGTTGTGCCGAATGTGTGCTTTATGTGTGTAGTGTGCTGTGCGTGTGCTAAAAGTTGTGTGTGGTGCGTGTTTTAAGTCTTTTGTATGGCGTATGTGGTAAGTGTTGTGTGTGGTGTGTGTGTTAGTAATAATAATAATAATAATAATAATAATAATAACAACAAAAGTACATTTTATAGCGTTTATACATAAGCTCTAAGCGCTTTACAACACTAACAAGAAAAAACTAATTCTAAAATAGGGCTTGTAAAATTATCATCACTGATTATAAGTAAAAGCTCATTAGAAACGACTACAAATTACTAAAGGAATAGATACTAAATACAAATTATCATGATGATGAATTAAAAAAACATAAGCTATTGCTCTAACTCTCAATTATTAAGATTCTAGTACAGATAAAAAGCTAGTTTGAATAGAAGAGTTCCAAACTGAGATTTAAAGGTTGACAGGTAGAGCGTTCCAGAGGTAAGGAGCGTGGACGGAAAAAAGCGAAGGCCACAATTCTTCGCGTTAAACTTCACAGTTTCCAGTTTTACAACTTTAAATGAAAAACATAAACACGATCATACACTCCGGTTCTGCAAAAGTTGCACTGGCTTCCTGTCGAGTGTAGAATATTTAAAACTAACCTACTTACTTTTAGATGCTTATCTTAGGGAACTTTTGGTATCTATACGTTCATCATTTAAAGCTGTAAAACTGAAGACTGTGAAATTTAATACAAATGCTTATGGTCTTCGTTCTTTTTCGTCCACGTTAATTACCTCTGGCATGTGTAGACACTCAAACGTTCTCTACGATAGACTGGAGCAAGATTATGTAAGCCTTTAGAATTAAAAGCAAGTAAGTTAGTTTTGAATATTATTCTGTACTCGACAGGAAGTCAGTGCAACTTTTGCAGAACTGTAGTGAAGTGATGATATTTGCGCTTTCTAGCAACGATCCATGCGGCATTTCTTTGCACTCTTTGGAGTTTGTTAATTAAATTTTTGGGATAGCCATAAAGAGGCCCATTACAGTTGTCAATCCTGTACACACTAATGACTGAATAACACATATCATCTGACAAGCGATTTCTTATTTTGGCAATGTCTCTAAGGTGAAAAAAGGATGATTTAATCAAACTATTGACCTGTTTTTCATAAGACATTGCATCATCAAAAATCACTCCGATACTGTGCGCATGCACAGTAAAGTACACAGTGTCATTTCGAAAATTAAGTGATTGAAGTTTAGGAGAACTACGGAATCTTGAGTGCAAGAGGAGAAGTTCCGTTTTATCTTTGTTTAATTTCAGCTTGTTCCTGCAATCCATTTGTCAATATCCGAGACACACGACTCGATTCGGTACTCGGTCATAACCAGTTCTTCTTTATGGTTGAAGTTAAATGCAGTGTACACTAGGTTATAATCAGGATACATATGAAACGTGAGATCGTGTTTGGGAATAACATCACCCAGTGGGGACGTGTGCAGCAAGAACAGCAGGGAACCTAACACTGACCCCTGTGGAACACCACAAGTCAAATTGCTCAATCCGGATGATTTGCCATCTATGCTTACAAACTGCTTGAGATAAGATTCAAACCATGTCAAGGCATTCCCTTTGATTCCAGAACGCTCCAACGGTCTAGCAAGCAAGGTCTAATGGTCTACCGTGTCAAATGCCACAGAAAGATTAAGAAACAGCAACACTACACAACAATTACTATCAATTAACTGAAGGATGGCATTCTGTACCCGCAAAAGTACCGTCTCACAACTATCGTGTTCTGTGTTGCGCGTATGCTAAGTGTTGTGGGTGGTGCGTGTGTTAAATGTTGTGTGTGGTGCGTTTTTCAAGTGATGTGTGCTTAGGTTTCGTGTGTGGTGCGCGTGTGTTAAATGTTCTGTGTTGCGCGCGTGTTAAGTGTTGTGTGTGGTGCGTTATGTATGTGTTGTGCGTGTGTTAAGTGATGTGTGCTGTACGAAATATTGTGTGTGTGGTGTGCGTGTTAAGTTTCGTGTGCTGTGCTTGCATTAAGTGTTGTGCGTGGTGTGTGTGTTAAGTGTTGTGTGTGATCGTGTTTTAAGTGTAGTGTGCTTTGCTTGATTTAAGTGATACTAAGTATGGCGCGTGTGTTAAATGTTGTGTGTGTGGTACGTGTTTAGTGTTGAATGTGGTGCGTGTTTTCAGTGTTGTGTGATTTGGTTTTGTCTGTGTTGCATTTGTTAAGTGTCGTGTGCTGTATTTGTGGTAAGTGTTTGCTGTGTGTGGTGCGTGTACTAAGTGTCATGTGCTGTATTTTTGTGTTAAGTGTTTGTTGTGTGCTTTGCGTGTGCAATTTGTCGTGAGTGGTGTTGTGTGTGGTGCGTATATTAAGTGACATATGCTGTGCGTGTGCTAAGTGTCGTGTGTGGTGTGTGTGTTATGTGTTATGTAATGCGCGTGTGTTAAATGTTGTGTTCTTCGCGTGTATTTTGTGTGTGGGGGTGTGTTGACTGTTGTGTGTGTGAGGTGTTGTTTATGGTATGTGTGTTAAGTGTTGTGCGTGGGGCGTATGCTAAGTGCTGTGTATGGTGCGTGTATTCAGTTTCGTGTGCTGTGCTTGTGTTAAGTGTTGTGTGTGGTGCGTGTTTTAAGTGGTGTGTGTGGTGCGTTAGTTAAGTATTGCGCTCAGGGCGTATGCTAAGTGTTGTGTGTGGTGCGTGTGTTGAGTTTCGTGTGCTGTGCTTGTGTTAAGTGTTGTGCGTGTGTTAGTACGAAACAGTTCATCACTTTCAATTTTTAAGAAAGAGTTCAAAAGGTCTATCGTAGCAACATAAAAACTTCGCACATATCGTGTTTACCATGTTATTTTTTCATACTCGATTCATCTTCCTGCGAAGCATTCTCTTTTCTGTCTTTTCTTGGCATGATCTATAATTAGTCTATATCTATTTGTTTAAGTTCTTTAGCACTGATATTGTCTCTCGTTTGACATTTGTCTATTGATATTAAAAACCAAGGTAAGGTGTAGGAACTCGTTAGTCCCTTTGGGCTGTTCCAACGTCTTCCACGTTTGTGAAACTTGTAAATAGAAAATACGTTTGTAATTCAAAGTGGTGAAAAAAACTGTCAACTGTCAACCTGTTGTGTGTGGCGCGTGTGTTAAAACTTGTGTGCTGTGCTTGCGTTAAGTGTTAATTGGGTGTGATTGTGTGTTAATTGTTATGTGCTTTGCTTGACGAAAGTGTCGTGAGTGGTGTTTGTATTGCGTGTATTAAGTGATGTGAGCTGTGCGTGTGCTAAGTGTCGTGTGTGATGGGTGTGTTAAGTTTTGTAGGTTGTGTGTGTAAAGTGGTATGTAATGCGCATGTGTTAAATGTTGTGTGCTTCGCTTGTATTATGAGTGTAGCGGTGAGTTGACTGTTGTGCGTGTAAGTTGTTGTTCATGGTATGTGTGTTAAGTGCTGTGTGTGGTGCATGTTTTAAGTGTCTTATGTTGAACGTTGTGTTTATGGTGGAAGTTGTGCTTGTGATGTTAGTGTATTTTCCGTTGTGTGTGTGCGCTGTGTGGCGCTGTGCTGTGCATTGTGTATGTATGGTTCTTAATGACTGTGAAGTGTTTTTTGTATAACGTGTTCTGTGCGTGCGTTGTGTGTGGTACGCTGGGTGTGTTGCAAACGTGGCATGTTTGACAAACGGATGGGGTCTGCCTTTTGTTTTTTGTTGTTTGTTGTGTAGTATGATTGGTATGCTGTGTGTTGAGTTTGGTGGATGTGGTATGTGTAGGTTTATGGTGCGTGCGATCGCGTAATGCGGAATATTTGTGTTGAGAGTGCTGTGTGTGGGTGGTGTGTAGGGTACTTGTGTCTTGTGAGTGAGTCAAACTTGCTGCGTATGTGTTGTTGGCGGTGCGTAATGTAAATGTTGTGTGATTGGAGTGTTTGTTGCGTGCGCATTGCGTGGCGTGTGTGTTGTGTGTTAGGGGTTTGTGTTGTGGAGAATTTGGTGAGTTAATTGTGTTTTTTGGCAGTTGTTGTTGTTAGGTTTGTGTTGTGGAGTAATATGATGTTTACACTTTAAAGCAATTTTTGAACTGACTCTTTTCTTTACGAAAGATTGAAGAAGTGTATACACTATTGTTGGTTTACAAAGCTCATGTACCAGTCCTTGATCTGCTGTACGTTGGCTGCCGTACTGCACAAACTGTACAATAAAACCTAGTGCCTGGCCGAACCTGAATGCTAGCTGTTTTTATCTCAGTGTCTTTCATTCTACCCTAAACCTATATAAACGTTTCAATTATAAATTAAGGGCCATGTTTCTGACGTGGTTTTATAAAAATTCGCTTCAACAGTGACGCGTAGTAGTGGAAACTATAAAACTTAGCCTTGTTTTTACGTGGTTCTACGTAACTTTAAACAGTATCTGCAGAGCTTACTGTTTATGTGTTATATGTCCAAGCGCGGAAAAAGTTATTATGTATCGTGCTGCATCTCAAAGAGCCGCAGGAAAACCTTACTGTTTATCGAACTCGTTTTCCAAGGGTGGGAAAACTTACTGTTAATCGTTCTGGCTTTTCAAGGCAGGAAAAAGCTTGCTGGTTGTCGTGCTGTACGGCCAAGCGCTGGAAAAACTTATTGATTGTCGTGCTGCGTTTCCAAGCGCGGGAAAACTTACTTGTTGTCGTGCTGCATTTCCAAGAGCGGAAAAACTTAATGGTTGCCAGGCTGTATTGTCAAAGGCGGGAAAACTTCTGTTTGTCATGCTGCACTTCTAAAGGCGAGAAAAAAACTAAGTCTTTTTTATTATTAATTGTTTTCTTGTAAAAACATTTAAAACTTGTCTAATTAATACTGAACTACTTTGGCCATTAGAAAAATTTAATTTCTTTAAAGTTTGTACGTTTTATGTTTTTCTTTAATTAATTTTTCATATTTAAAAAAAAACTTGATCAACTATAAACAGTCACCTTTTATTACGTTTTACTAGTGCATTTTCGAGGTCTGAGGTCATATTGATAGCCTGCTAATCTTAGTGGCGCTATGTTTTCACCTAACATTACTATTCGATAATTCACAGACATCCTTCCTGAAGGCGTGAAGCAAATAAACAGTATTCAAAGTTACGGCCTCTTAAAAGTACAATTTTTCAATTAAAAACACAAGCTTTTGATGTTTGGGACAAGTTCTAAGTTGTGGTTGTTAATTAAGCTAAGCTTTCGGTCGTGCTGTAGACTTATAAACATATTATTCAGGCGTTTAAAGCCGATTTGAAGGGCATGAGGTTTATTGTTTAAGCTTTTGCAAAATCGCTGCAATGTTTCAACACGTTTCAATAGAGCGTAATATCAAGTTGGCCATAATGTTCATATTCTCACATCCTTCTCAATGCCAAGCAATTTAGATTAAAAACCCGAAGTGTCAAATTGAGTATGTTTAAAGCCGCTGAACATTACTTAATTTCATTCATTATCTTCTTATTGCTACTGTTTTATCTTTCCGACGAATTGTTAAAATGTGATGCATTTGTTTTTGCAGCTGCTTTACTGCCTGTCATGATTCGATACTAACTCACGCCATTCATCAAACTACAGTCAAATAGAAGTAAGTAATTAAATCGTTCAGTGCAATCCTCACTCGGAAAAACGGGAAATACTAAACTTAAAACACTCCAACTAATCAGTGAGAACACGTACAGGTAAGGGTCTTGTTCATTCCCTGCTTTTTTACCTAAGTTAGCACAAACTTTTTTTGTCTCTTTAAGTGTTTTAAAACGAATTTGTTAAAAAAATACAAGTGTTACTGGTGCTAAGAGATGTTAGTTAAAACCTATCAAATATATTAATTATTTTGTCTGGAAATCTGAAAAGCTAGTTTACTACCTGAGTTTTTTCCACACATGCATTAGCAAATGGAGCTGCAAGCATTATATCATGTTAATACAGACTCATTTTTGACAGGAAGTTTTATAGAGAAAGAAGCCATCTTGTTTCAATGATGCACTAGCTATTATGGTTTATACGCAATAATCACAATTTCCGAATAATTCAAAGTTGCAAACTTATTGAAATAGACAACCTCGGACTAACTGTACTATTCTACTAGCCATAGCTTTTTTACTTTCTCTATGCGTGGTTGGTGTAAATAAAAATATAATTGGCGGCACAGTTGAAGTTACAAAGTCCGAAACTTCTACACAAGAGCTGCTGTTGTTAGCCAGAAGATCGCCAATGCTACATGGTGATTCTGAAGTTGCGTCGATTCAAACCTGGTGAATCAAGGTTTCGCAAACTAGCCGTTTTATGTTAGTGTGTCTCGCCGTATTCTAGGTTAGCTAAGATTTGTGCTAACTGGCATTTGTAAGGCTACTTTTGCAGCCTTTATTGAAGACTGCACTTTCCAGCACATAAAGGTAAAGAAACTCCGGGGCTGCATTGCGGGTAGGAAAGCGGAAAAGTTCCTAGTACACCCTAAAAATACCAAGGCATAAAAATTTCCTAGTCACCCCTTTCTGAGTTTTACCCTAAAACATTCAAATAAAATAGAAATTTTTACTGCATAGCTAAAGGATGGACGCCAAGTCCAATCGTGGTGCACTGAACGTGACGTGCAGTAAATATAGGCGAGTATTGTACATAGCGTGTTCACTATGGAACCGTAAGCAGCCTAATAGCGTCGCGTTTTAATCCAAAAAATGCTGGTTAAACTTGGGTTTAACATGGGTAAGTTGTGATTCCTAAAAAGTATCATACCTACCACCCCAAAATAGGGAGTAACCCAACGGGGAACAGAACGGAGGGGAGGTGCGGGTTCGAAAGTTTTCTTTTAAACCCACGTTTCGTACACAACCTTATCTATTATATCTTCCCATTGAAAATGACTCTGTAAAATTAATCATTTTGTGTTGTTTTAGAAATTTAATCAGATTATTGTTTAGTGCTTTTACACTCAAGGTATGACCAAGATTGGTGCAACCGTTATACTTATCTTCTTTGCATCTTCGTGGAAGTCTACCGCTGACCAACAAAAATGCGTAACCGCAGAATCAATACCGAACCATGCCCTCTTCAATCACAACATAACTACGTCAATAAAGCGAAGCATACATAGTTGCTACGCTACGTGTCAGGATGACGACCGCTGTCGTAGCATCAACTACAATCACGTGACTCTCGCATGTGAGCTGAATGCTCGATCTCGTGCAGCCTACCCGAGTGACTTTAAGCAGCGCCAGGGCTGGGCATACCTAGATCAGCTCTTCCGTAAGCCCATCCCGTCTTGTTTAAGCCGGGGGAGTACGTGTCGGTTTGGTTTTTGTGTACCTCAAGTTGGCTCCAGGTACAAAATCTGCCGCTGTGCGTTTCGCTTTACAGGAGAATTTTGTGATGGTAAGAAAGAATTAACGAGATTCAATTTAGTTTAGCCTGTGTAGTCGCTGTTTCTTAGGGGAGAAGCAAAGTGTCAATCGAGCGGGCCGCGATGTTTACTTCGCCGGAAAAAGGAAAACCAGGATTTTTTTATTGCTTCCACGTTCAAGTTTCAACGCAGCTCGCTCGATTGGCTCTTTTGCCTCTCCCCTAAAAAGCAGCCGCTACGCAGGCTAAAATTTGTTTAGAGCATAGATTTCATTGAGCGGTATAAAAGACACCCAGCAACTCCCAAGCTTGCCATGCTCCAAGACTTGATGATTTTGCCGGTTCAAGGCGACGCTGAAATTTTACGACATCCTTGCAGGCCAAATCCGAGCTGTGGCTTGCCGAGACCAACTGTTTGTTGTGGTCCGAGATTTCAACGCACGTATTGGCGCGACCTACGCCGATTGGCCTCAATGCATGGGAGTTCACAGTGTTGGAAAAATAAATGAAAACGGTCAACGGCTCCTCGAGTTGTGTTCCGACACAGATCTGTGCATAACTAACACATACTTCAAAGGCCCGCTATGCCATCGAACATCTTGGCAGCATCCTAGGTCAAAACGTTGGCACCAACTTGACCTAGTCTGCAACCGCCGTGCCGATCTGTGCTATGTGAACAACACAAGCACTTATTACAGCGCAGACTACGATACCGACCACTCACTTGTATGCAGCAAGCAAGATCCGCATCGTAGTGCGCGGAAAAAACCGTCAAACCTACGCGGGCGAGCCACGAACAAATGTGGGCAACTGCATAACGGGTGCGTGCTGACTTGACTTTCGGGAAAAGTTGTCGCGCTTGCGCCTCCCTAAACCTGCGGGAAACGCTGCCGACGACCCTGAAAAATATTGGAAATCATTCAACCTAGGTGCCAACAAGTGCGCAAAGAAAGCCTTTGGAGGGACAAAGACTGGCTCAGCGAAAGCCGCTCACGCTTAAACCCTATACTTGAGCAGAAACGAGAAGCCATCGTCAACTTCAAACGTCGCTCAACTAGTTCGTCTCGTCATGAACTGCGGTCGGCACAGAAGGAAGTTCGTGGTGCCTCGCGACGTGCGACAAACGATTATTGGCGAGCACTAGCTATAAACATACAATCTGCTTTCGACCGCGGAGACCTGCGCACCATGTATCAGGGTATAAAACAAGCAACTGGGCCAAGCAAAAAACCTTGCTATGCAATCAGAACTTTAGACGGTACGCTATTGGAGAGAAAGGAGGACCAACTAGCACGTTGGGTGGAGCACTTTCATGCCCTCTACTCTCAACAACAACAACAACTTTATTATGCAACTTAACTAGTACATTTGTCATACAAATTTACGTTTCTTTTTAACATTAACTTTGATATGTACCGAACAATTTTTGTTTCCATATAAACCAGGAGATTGGTAAACTTTTCAGTTTTTGAGCAGTCTCCTGTTTTTTTAAGTTATAATAGAATGTGAGAAACATAACTTTAAGGGAGGAGAAATGAAGTCAAGTAAAGAGGATTATGGGGTTTGAGATTGA
Source organism: Hydrozoanthus gracilis (assembly GCA_025388745.1). NCBI lineage: Eukaryota > Metazoa > Cnidaria > Anthozoa > Zoantharia > Hydrozoanthidae > Hydrozoanthus > Hydrozoanthus gracilis. The sequence continues at coordinate 14,053 of JANVCF010223486.1, forward strand.
TATTTAGTCAATAGATAACTTTTTCGTTCGTTGACTTGATTTGTGAGAGTAAACCGTCATACTTATCACTTATGTAATCGATTGTTTTCTTGAAGTCAACTAAATTTTGACTCAGTTTCTCAACTTTTTCTTCCAACGGTCTTATTACTTCCCTTAATAGTGACTGTATCTCTTGTCTAGAAACCATATTAGCGCCGTTTTATGCCGAAAAGAACGGATATAACTCACCTTTTATGCCGAAAAGAACGGAGCTAACTCATCATGCCCTTCCGCCATTACGACATATGCTAATCAAAAGAACACAAATGTCGCCCCTAAAGCCATCGACAAAATTCAACAATTGGACGAGATGACCAAGCTCGGTGAGGAAATAAACCTGGGAAAGGTAGAAACAGCCATCAATTCCCTCAAAGCTGGCAGGGCCCCTGGCCCGGATGGTATCCCAGCGGAGGTTTTTAAGGAAGGAGAATGTGACATGGCCAACCTCCTCCTTCAACTCGCTCGTCTCTGTTTGAACAGCGGCATCGTCCCCCAAAGGCCTGAAAGACTCCGAAATCGTTACACTACATAAAAAAAAGGAGAGGGCTCTGATTGCGACAACTACAGGGGAATCTTCTTATAAGGCGTGGCGGGAAAGGTCGTTGCCCGAATCGTACTACGAAGGCTCCAGCTTTTGGGTGAGCGAGTTTACCCCGAATCGCAGTGCGGCTTCCGTTCAGGCGGATCAACCATTCACATGGTTTTTACACTTCGCCAAAATCAAGAAAAATGCAGAGAACAGCAGATGCCACTATGTATCGCTTTCATCGATCTTTCCAAGGCGTTTGACCTGGTCAATCGTGATGGGCTCTTTCAGATACTTGGCAAAATTGGCTGCTCCGCCTCATCTCAGCACTTCACGAGAACACCAGAGTGCGGGTTCGTTTCAATTCGACGGCGACGTTTCCAGCGAATTTCAGTACAGCGGAGGAGCAAAACAAGGTTACGTGCTTGGACCTACACTGTTTGGAATCTTCCTGTTACTACTTCTTGACTCCACCTTGCGGGACTGCAAAACAGAAGTGTTTCTCAATACACGATCTAGTGGTAAACTCTTCAATATTAACAGACTGCGAGCCAAAATTAAACCTTGCGCCAACGTACTTGTGCGGGAGCTTCTTTTCGCCGATGACACGGCCCTGGTTGCTCACGATGAGAACGAGCTACAGACTCTCGCAGACCGTTTCAGCGCTGCCTGCAACCGCTTTGGCCTCTTCATCATTCAGTCTAGAACGAGGTAATGCAGCAAACAATCCGGCTGAACGCTCACAGATGTCCACCTAAACAACGTACTGCTCAAGAACACCAACACATTTAGATACCTAGGCTGCATCATATCCCCTTCGTCCCGAGTGGACGCTGATATTAATGCCCGCATCGGACGACCGCGTTTGGAACAACTCTAAACTCGTTATCTGCACCAAGATGTCAGTCTATTCCGCGTTTGTCCTCAGCACCCTTCTCTGCGGACTGAAGCTTGGCCAACGTGTGCCAGTCAGGAACGAAAGTTAAACAGCTTCCACGTGCGCTGTATACGCAAAATCCTCCGCATTCACTGGGGTGACAAGGCGACCAAAGTCGAGGTCCTTTCCCGCGCTAAGATGCCCACCTTATCTGAAGTATTGCGGAAGCGTCGCCTGCGGTGGCTTGGCCATGTTTGCCGCATGAATGACGGCTGTCTGCCAAAAGCCGTTCTGTATGGCCAATTCACTCAAGGCTCGCGAAAACCTGGTTGCCCCTTGTTGCGGTTTGCCGATGCTGTAAAAAAAAGACCTCAAAGTGTCAACATCCCCATTTCCAACTGGGAGAGAAGAGCTGATGACCAAAAAACCTGGCGCAGTGCCCTCCTTGACGGCGCGGTTCATCACCGGTCACAGTGGCTACACAACGAGTCCTAGCGGCGACTCCAACGTCTATAAAATTGCTGCCGCAAACCGGATCAAGCCCCCCACCTATGACCCTACGAGGCCGAAAGGAGCCGACGACGACGACCCTAGGAGACCCGCCCTCTCCTTGTGGAAGCCCTGGGGACGAGTTGCCCCAAATCCCCCTCTACCGAAAAAATCTAAGGCAACAATACAAATACCGCCTGGAGCCTGTCTACTGTAGATGAGCTAAAGTTGGTTTTGCTCTGGAATAACTTGGGAATGTCGCTGTTTTTCACTTCAATTCCTTAAAAAGTTTTAACAACCTTGATTAAAATTGATAACAACTTGAATAATTAATCATTGCTCTTACCAATTTCAATGCTGCAACCTTTTCCAGAATGTGAAATGAATGCAGAAATGGCCCTAGGAATGGAAAGTGGACGGTTTCAAAATAACCAGATCACTGCCTCGTCGTTTATCCAGCACTTTGGTGAACCATACAAAGCTCGCCTCAACTCTATAGAGTGCTGGATAAGCCAACCGAACGATACTACGCCCTACCTTCAAATCAAGCTCCGCTCTTCGCCTACAAGTGTGACAAGGGTTTATACACCAGGAGATCCTAATTTTAATGCCTGGGTAACCGAGTATACACTAGAGTATAGTATGGACGGCCAGTCATGGAATAACTACACCGCAAGCGATGGCTCGTTAAAGGTAAGAGACAAGTTTAAGAAAGGCGGGTTAACTCGTTTGGTGAAACAACACACAATAAAGCAAAACTAAGTTCCTCATTTAGAACTTACTTTCTTAGAATTCCCAAATTGATCTACAAACGCACCTTTAATTTATTGGCTTTCTTGATGATCTAAGGAAAATGCTTACAGATGTTTCTTAGCTTCATCCTCAACTGACCTTTGCCGTGTTTGTGTCTTTCGGTCTTTCTCTCCTTTTTTGTGCTGAATTCCAGCCGAGGGCGTGTCGTGTCGTCTGATGTCCGTAGTTATCTTTTTCTTGAGAGAGGAGGAAGG
>JANVCF010223597.1:0-10387 GCA_025388745.1 Hydrozoanthus gracilis
AGCCCAGATAATTTTGTCCCGCCGAAAGAAATTGTACTTATTATGTTATTTTATTTCAGGACAAGATGATGTTGCCCCCAGAAAGAGCCGGAGAACTCATGCGAAGTCCCAAAGGACACAAATGGAAGATGATAAAGGCGAAGGTAGAATATTTATTAGTTCGTCGTATGCAAACCTTTGTTAGTAATTTTGACTCTCGCTGCGTCAAGTTAGTGAGATATGCAGTAATGGTTAGGAACCAAGCTATTTCTTTAGCGAGCTAATTCTCATAAAAACAGAACATCAAATATATAAAGTATAACCAAATAAAATCACGATTGATATCTGCATGCCGCAGATATTTGTATCACTTATCACCGTTAGTTTGTCTTTGAATATTATGACTTAATTATGAATAGTGTGTTGGTAACCTTGTGTTTCTTTTTCCACGGAATTGACTTTAATTAATTTTTAATTTATTAATTTTTAATGAGAAATGCCGGAAAAATAATCTGCATCATTCAATAATCTGATTGTTTTTTTTGACCTTACGAGCTGAGTTTAAGGAGCTTATCGTTCAAGAATTTAATGGATCAGTACGAATGCGAGAGAAATAATTGATAAGATCAATAAACAATGAATCGATATCCTTTTTTGTTTGCTGGGATATTGACGTTTCTTGAAAAACGTTTCTGAGTGTTTTTACCAGAGAGCTTAACACCTGACGAAATTTATGCAGCTCATTGCTTGCTGGATTTTAGTTGAATTATCCATCTTTATATATTGTTCTATTCATTTCTCGAAACGGGAACTGTTTTCGTGAAAATGCAGTGAAAGAATATGTTGAGATGATCTATGCTAAGAGTAATTTCTGGTAGACTCCATGCTGTTTCAAAGCACAAGAAACTGGTTAAGACCAACCCATTGACTTTTGTGGGGGGTGGGTGGGTGGTTGGTGATTTCAGAAAAAAATATCCAGCAAGTGCAATCACTTGTAAAAAAATTCCTGCACCAACCCATAGACATACACACTTAAAACTCTGGAAAAAAATTCCCACACCAGGCCCATAAAAAAAAGTTTGCCAGCTACAAAATTATCCCCCCCCCCTCCCCAAGTGGTTGACTCCTTAAGATGTTTTGTAGTAACCCGCTAACTAGGCGAGTTATAATACCACCGTCTTGATTCCACACGGGAAAAAACCTAGTTCAGGCATTTGTTTCTAAAGTGCAACTATATATAAGCCTTCAAGCCTTTCAGATGGTACAGCTTATAAGATAAATTGCAAAATTAGGAATGAGTTTCATTGTAAGGCTCCAGCAAGGCAGAAAAGTTATCCAAGAGTGAATGATCAATGTTGAAGGCAAATGTTAAACCTTAAGAACAAGGACCTGTATATAACAATGATTGCTTATTGCGATTTACTGAGTTTAGGCATGAGTTTGGTAACCTGCAATTCTGAAGTCAATTGGTTCACTGACTGGCTGGCTGGCTGGCTAGCTGGCTTTGTATAGATAATTTTGCAAACATGCAGTATGGTTAGTGGTAGCAAACCTGTAATATTTAATTATTTATTGTGTGTAAAAAGGTCCAAAGAAAAGTGATCATGAGTTCACTGTTGCTTCAAAGTTGCAAGAAAACAAATTAAAACACCCACTGTGCAATAATTATAGATTAGAATATAGAATGAGTGTATGTGCTCTGTTCATTGTTAGAAACATGCATGAATTTTTCTTAGTTCACAAAAGAAGTGCTTATACAAGAGAAAGTTTTTCTCACACTTCTTGAGTGAACTAAAAAATTCACAAATGTTTCTAACAATGAACAGAGAAAGTTTGCTAGTTTTATATTTCTTTTAAAAAAGAAGGCATACAAACAATGTACCAATAAATTATATCCCATGATGACATATGCAGATACAGTCTATATTCATGTATATTTACTTTATAATAAATATTAGTGCACATAATCATCAAGCTAATCATATTCGGATTGATGTTTTGCTGCCTAATATAATTAAGATGGCAGTCAATCCCACTAAACCAAATCATAAGTTGTATGCATGCAACTTCATGTCTAGTTTCCCTGTGGGCACACAGTCAGCCAAATCACTGGTAGAAAGAGATGCCATGCATGTATGCATGTACCTGAAATCCTGTTGTTGATCATTTTTCTCAATAGAGTACACTGTTTTTCAGTCACAGCTGCTGATAAGTCACCCAACAAGGCTACAAATTATAGCTAATTCCCTAATGAAGCTTCTGATGAGCTAAGAGTACTTTTAAAAGCATGTTGTTTTATTTTCCTCTAACTGTGGTCACCTTGATGAATACTTACACCAATAATTAAAATAGCAATTGACATAAAGAACTTACCTTGCTTTTGTCAGAAAATCCAAAAAACCCAACTACAAAACAGATAAAAGAAAAAATTCAGGTTGCAGCACTTTACTTTATACTAGAAACAGCTAGTTGATAAAACATTCATTAACTAATAAAAAACTCATTACTGGGAAGACTCAGCAAACAAACTGGGCCTAGCACTTAAATCACAAGAATAAGGTCTGAGATTTCATCGAAATATATGTAAGTTGTTTGTTGTATAAATGTGTTGATGCAGTCTCCTTTTTTCCACTATTTATTTTATGAGAACCTGCGTTATGAATTGGTTTGATGACAAACTTTTGATTTAAATCATTTACTATAAGTCAAAATTACTTAATATGGTAAGCATTTCTCCAGTTACAACACCCAAAAAATCTATTGAAGCCAAAGGTTTGAGACCGGAACCCCCAGACCGCCCCAGCACAGAGAGTACCTCCCCAGGGGAAAAAAACTAACACACATGGTAACGGTTTTAGTAGGTTAACAAATCTAGGATTTGATAAAACTTATGTTGGTCTGTTCCAGGAAATGATGCAGCCAAAGTACACATCAGGATTCTACATTGAACAGCTCAAGAACCACAGAAGTATAGGCATGAGTCGTAGTTATTCAAAAAAGATGGCTAAACACCTGGAGCCGGTTGAAATGGTTCTGCGATCTCTCGAGGTCGATCTTCGCACACATCCAAACACAACGTGAGTGCCTGCCTACTAGATTAAAATTTACGCTGTCTGGGTTCCATTAAAATGCCTTAAATATCCTTTTTGAAAGATTTGAAAATAGTTTTAATTGACCAAACACTATAACGTTTACGCACGCATGATTTCTTAGTTGTTGATTTATGATAGGCCGAAACGTTCAAATTTTTGATAAATGTTTTTTTTGTCTAAGCCATCATTTGCCAGTCCCACATTTTTGCTCTACTGCATTTTAGACATACATATTGATATACGTTGTATAATTTGTGTCCATGGGAGAAGAACCCGCAGATTCCAAACTTGCTTCAAAAGTTCATAGCAAACACTTTCTGTCCTACCAACTTGCTTAATAAAACGTTTCGGCCTTGAGCAGTCGACCTCAGTAATAATAACATAATATACGTACATAAGCTTAATATTAGATAGATTTTTTAGTTTTAGCTTGCATTCATTGTCGCGATAACCAGAGACTTTTGTTTAAAAACAGATAAATAGATAAAGCAGAGCGTGTCAGCCCACGCCTTATGCGTGCTGAGGCGTGTTTGTTGTTTTGATCGTTTCCAGCTAGGCAGTTTTTACACAAGGCCCTACATCATTTTGTGGGCGTTTTGAACCACCACCTTTATTTGATGCAACGGTATACAAAGATGACCTTTTCAGACATATGGAGTATAAAGTACCACAAAGTCTTTGACAAAACAAAGCAAACTAAATCTGATGACGTCACAGTCCTATGATGACGTGTGTAACTTCACAGCTGACTGGTCCGAGTTTCAGTCGCTTGGTGTTGTTTTTTATATCGCAGTTCAGTGAACCTTGTCAAAGGAAAGGCTCGAGGAAACTACAGTGTTACTATGACGAACTCCGATAAAACGAAAACCCCGTTACAACAAATTATTTTTTGGACCCGGCACAGTTACGGTAATTTGTATGGGTGAAAACGAAAAGCCCGGTATTCGGGGTCCCGATACCACATGTTACCCGGATATAACGAAGTTCACAAAACAAGTACAAATATTTTGACATGCTACAATGGAAGTTTTCAGTCTTGGTTAAACTGTTTGCTCATCACGTAAAAAATCAAGGAAGGATACATGATCCAACACACACGCATCAACGCAAATTTTTCGTCGGTTAACAAAACCCCCGTTATAACGAAGTTTTTACGTGTTTTTCGGTATATTGGTTATGTCAGGGATTCGTTTTAAATTACGAATCCCGTCATGACGAAGTATATTGCCCGGTCCTTCCTTGGCACTTCGCACTTAGCAAGCGTTTAAGTTGAGTTTTGGCGAGATTTTTTTTTGACCGCGCGAAAAGTTGGGCGAGAGTAATAAAAAAATTCCCTACCCCAGCCCCCTCTTCGTCTTTATGCTCTTGCCCCAATTTCTCGTGCGCAGCCAAAAAAGAAAATCTTGACAAAACTCTACCTAAACGCTAGCAATGCAGGCTACCCAGATAACAATCCTTAGCATTATTACCAAACCGTATGCACATCCAGAGAATAAGGTAAACTACATTAATTCTACATCATTAAACAGTAGTAAGAGCTGAAAGAAGGTGTCTGGTTAAAAGGTTGCTTTCAACTTTGTTCTTCTTGTTTGATCTGGTCACAGGTGGCTAAGAGAATTTATTGATGATCCGTTCCGAGGTCACGTTGTCCTCGTGGAGTTCCTCCAGTATTTACACCTCCATCCTCCGCAGCTTTTCGGGCAAGACGAACTGAAGCTTCAGACATCGAGAGCCTCACGCAAAGGGAAACCCGATGTCTTTGCCAGAGATTACGTAAGAAAAAAGTCTGTCTAGTCATTTTTAGTTATCATAAACCACAAACCAAAAGTTAAGGAATTCTATTTTACAACTTAATCATGCCCTGTTTTGATTCATAGGACCAATACTTATCGGAATCACTCATGCACGGTTGTCAATTAAGGCCATAAGCTCCTCAGAGCGTCCATAAACTTCTTTCCAAAAGTTAGTAGTGTCAGTTTCCCTCCAATGGTAGAGAGGGGGCAGGGAAACTGGCGTTAATTTAATTCAAGTTATCTGAGGTAGAAACATGTTGACATAATGTTTGAAGTTAGAAGTGTATGATTTTCATATGATATTTGTGTAACTAGTATTTTTATGCTGCCTTTAACAGATAGATGAGCACTTGTGTTTGTTGTGTTTACGAGTACTGATGAAGAACAAGGTAAGTTTAGGAAGCGATTAGTCATTTTAGTTGTGTCGAACTGACAAAAGGATTTTTTGCGGGAGAATGCGATTGAACGAGGAGACAGACCAAACGAGCTTCAAATGGGAGAGACCCTTGGGAAATATGGAAAATTGGGTTGACTGAGAGTAGTTAGCCAGAACCATTTTACAAACGTGGAAAATACTCAATTTTTTCAAAAGGAAAGTCTATAAATTTAGAGAACAACCTCTTTTTCCTCAAACACAGTGATTTAGTATGGAACAACATTATGCATGTTTTTTAACCTTGCACTTTTTCAGATCACTCGGTAGTGTCTTTAGTTAGGTGCACGTTGAGGATGTTGCTTTTTAAAATACTTGGTTAACAAAAAAGTGAACGTTCGCAGTCTTTTGGAGGATGCTAGTGCACCCAAGCCACAAGTTTGTGTCCAAATTTGATATTTCTATGCGTATAACTAGCACCAAAAATATAATTTGATTATTTTCATAGTTGGGAACTTCCGCGCCACCATTTTGAAATGTGACGTGTCTTGGTTGCAACACCATTTTCCATTCTCGATTAATACATTAGCAGTGAACGAGAGGGGTTTGGCACTGCAACAAAAAAACACGTCACATTCAAAATGGCGGCGCGCGGGAAATTCAAACCGTGGAAATGACGAAAAATTACTGCTTCGCGTTAGGCTTATGTACAGGATTATCAAACTTGAGTTGCTGATATATACTTGACAAAAGCTAGATTTGAGGGTTCCTTTAAGCTTGAACAGTACCAAAATCCCTAAAATAAGGAAAGAAAGCACCAAACGTTAAGAATGAAGAGCGACTTGCAATTTTCAAAAGGGAATGAAAGTTGTTAAAAAATTGAATTTAAGTTAAAGCGAATTCATGTTTTACGTGATTTGTTATTGTACGCTTCTATATCTCTTTAGTACGGGTTCACATCAGTCATGAGCGTAAGCGATTGCTTGAAGGCAATCATCCTTTGCCTTAGGATTGACAGCCTCAAAACTCAAGCTTTAGTTATCAAGGTGAGTATAATTAACGGTCGCCTGCTTTGCTCATTTGGTTTCACATTAGTCATTTGTTAGAAAATGTTAACACTTTCCAAAGTTAGCCCACTTGCCTTGGTAAGGTGTCAGTCTGCCGTCCAGGAAGCCTCGGCTCGATTCCCGGATAAGGACGTTAAACCGTAGGGCCCCTGGTGGCAGACCCTTTAGGGGACATTAAGCCCTATTGCCTGTACTCCCGTGACTCGAGTCAAAATGAAAACAACAAAAAAAATTCAGTGACTTTATGTGTGTCTGATCAATGATTTAGTTTTACACGAAGTACGTTTGTAACAAAGGGTACATATCTGTTATGGGTTTAACTAAACAACATAAAAAGAATCCAATTATAACACTAAAAATTGGCAACAGAAACATGAACAAGGTACGATGAAATTAAGACTTGCTAAAAAGCATTTTTCTTATCCCCTTTAACCCGATCGTTAAAAACCTTAACCAATTAAACCAGTCTGTCAGTGTGATTGGTGTATTGTAACAGTTTTCATACCACAAGTTAAATTAATCGTTTTTGTTTGTCATACATGTTTAGATATAGCAACAAGTTAAGTAGTGGTTGTCACTGGGTAGAAAAGGAGGTGTCAGTGAAAAAAGTTGGGAGGTGCGCGTGCGTATATGCCCTTTACTCCCGATTTCCTTAAGCACAATTGTCAGATTGCGAATCAATAACATGTCATTTTTTGTTTGTGGTAATCACATCTAGTTGCTGACTCATGCTTGTCTGGAGTCGGAATACCACCAAAAGGTGATCGATGCTGTCATATTTTTTGCGAGGACGGTAAAGGAAGCGAGACCCTTTCAAACCATCGTCAACCTGATGTATAGGAGACCAGTACTTCCGCATTTTCAGGTAACAAGTGTTCTTAAATAAAACCTGTTTTGGTATCATCAGAATCGAGCTTTTTTTGGTACCATCATTAGGGTGCCTGTTTGGGTGTCATCAAGTAGCAATGTGTTTTATTTTGTACCATCAGTGGGGAACTTGTTTGTTAACCATCGTTAGGGTACCTGTGAGAGTACCATCATTATCAAAACTCGGGGAAACTGTTCAGGTATCATCCAAGGTAAACCCGTCCAGATACCATTAGGGGGAAAATCGTTCAGGCTCCAACAAATGGAACCTATTTGGGAAGGAAAGTTATTTTGATACAATCATTGGGAAACCTGTTTGGTTTCCATCATTAGGATATCTGTGAGGATACTAACGTAAGAGAAACTCAGGGAAACTGTTAAGATGTCATCCAAAGAAAACCCGTTCAGATACAGTCAGGGGGAAAACCGTTCAGGTTCCATCAAGGGGAACCTGTTTAGGTGCCATCGAAGGAAAGTCTGTTTGGCGCAATCAATGGGGAACCTGTTTGGTTATCATCATTTGGCACCTGTTAGAGTACCATCATTAGGGCACCTGTGAGAGTACAAACGTTAGGGTACCTGAGGGGGTACCATCGTTAGGGTACCTGTGAGGGTACCATCATTAGAGCACTTGTGAGGGTACCATCTTTAGGGTACCATCGTTAGGGTACTTGTGAGGGTACCATCGTTAGAGTACCTGTGAGGGTGCCATCATTAGGGAAACTCAGGGAGACTGTTTAGGTATCATCCGAAGGAAACCCGTTCAGATACCATCAGGGGGAAAAACCGTCAGGTTCCATCAAGTGGAACTTGTTTGGGTACCAGGGAAGTGTGTTTGGGTACAATCAGTTGGGAATCTGTTCGGCTGCCATCTTTAGCGTACGTTTGAGGGAACGTTTTCAAGAGAGTACCGGTAACGGTACCAACTTTAGGGGAAACTCAGGGAAACTGTTTAGGTATCACCTAAGAGTACCTATGACGGTACCAACTTTAGGGAAAACTCGGGGAAACCTTTTAGGTATCACCTAAGAAAAACCCGTTCAAATACCGCCAGGGATTCTTTTGTGTACAATCAAAGGGGAACCTGTTTGGCTGCCATCATTACGGTACCTGTGAGGGTACCAGCTTTAGAGAAATTTAGGTATTATCCAAGGGAAAACCTTTTGGGTTCCATCATGAGCTTGTTTAGGTGCCATCAAGGGAATTTTGTGTGGACGCCGTCTAAGGGAAGTCTGTTTGTGTACCATCAAGGGAAACTTGCTTGGTTACCATCAAAGGAGAAAATGATTATGTACGAAAATGATGTGTAGAAGCAAATGAAGTGTCTATCCAAACAGGGAAAGTTGGATGCGTTTATTGTACTAGGAACAAGTAATCTGTTTCTAAAGATTAAAGTTTTGTAATACTTCTTTAGTCCTAGTGGCAACTCAAGAAAACAGAGAGCCAAAAGCCAAAATAACATTGACGGGTTAAACTATAGAATACTGGAATAATTTTTTAGGCTTACTGACTATTTAATTTTTCAGTTCGCTTTTCTAGAAGCAATCTCAAATTATTTTCTTAGATTATGGCATACTCCTCATCGGGTTTCTGGTAAGATGATCTGTAAGCATCGATCTGTGGGTTGAACCAACTGAAAGTTGTGATTTTTTATAGGAACTATGTCTTGTTTTTCTCAATGCCATAATCAGTGGGGCGCCCACATTCAATCAAAAAGTGTATCACCAACAAGAATTGGAAAATGCTGGATTTGACTCAGATCGTTTGGAGCAGGTATCTATAGACTGTGTCGAGCATTGTTAATGGTATTTCATTTAGCTTTTCGTTAAGGTAAATTTGATCAAAAATGTAAAATAACGCTGAAGGTGAACTCATGGTGCTCAAGACTTCTTGCACTGTAACGAAAAATTAAACTGTCTTTTTAATTTCTATATTTGTCTCTGAACATTCCAATTACCATTGTTAATGTTTTTTTGTTCTATATTTTTTTTCTTTTACACTCGTTTCTTGCAACTGAAGATGACACTCATAGTGTCGAAACCTGTTTTAAACTTAAATTTGTCGTGTGTTTCATTTAAATTATTTTATTTGTTATTGGCCCGTTTCATTTTGTTAGACATTGGAAGGTATTGAAGCACGGTCAGTCCGCGAGCAACTCGACATTTGGCGAACCAACTATGTCAACGTGCAAGGCATTATGGATGAGTTTGTCTCACTAAGGGAAAGAAGCAAATATTTGAGAGATGAAGTAAGCTCAATTTGATTTTGTGTCTTACTTTCGCTTCCTGTGTTACGAATGAAGCTTGTTTTGTCGGGTTGTGTGGTTTTACGCGTTTTTCGAGATAAAATTTTATTATTTCTGTTACTGTGATTATAGTTGTCATTTTGCTCTTATTTTATTATCACTAAAAATATCGTTATTATTTAGTTTTTGACGATAATGTCATATTTATCATTATTATTGTTTTTAAAGATAGTAAATGAGACATAATGGTTCGCTATAATAGTTTCGGCGTTTAAAATTTTACTCCGAGCGTCTTTCCGTCTAAACCCTGCTCCCAGTTAAACTTTTGGGATAACCTTTAGCCTTACTTTGTCATAATTTAACAGCTTGTTATTTTTACTGTTTCGTAGGTGGATCTTCTGCAATCAAAACTTGAGGTAAGAATTGTTATAGGAGGCCATGCTGTTGTTGCATAACTCGTAAATCATTAATAGAGAATTGAGCTCTAACCATTGTTATTCTGGCCTCTCAATTTGAACCACTTAAGGTTTGTTTTTTTTGAAAAAAAGATGTCGATATTGACAAAGACATAGATTTTTTATTCACTTCTAATCTTTACAGGTTTCTATTTTTTTAACTTGATTATTTTGTTATTATTTAATCTAGACTAGATATATTTTCAAGTAAGGATACTAGGGTTATTCCACTAGTATGGGTGGGGTTTGCACTTTTAAGGAATCACAGAATATGTTTTGAAATTACTAAAACGTATTTTACAGGATAGAGAGCGGTACCTGATTGATTTGAAGAACTCCAACAATGAGGTATATACTTAGTGACTTATATTAAGCGACTTGCCTAGATACGTAGCGACTAGCCCAGATACGTAGCGACTGGCTAAGTACGTAGTGACTTGTCTAGAAACGTAGCGACTGGCCTAGATACGTAGTGACTTGTCTAGAAACGTAGCGACTGGCCTAGATACGTAGTGA
>JANVCF010223708.1:0-16981 GCA_025388745.1 Hydrozoanthus gracilis
CATGGATGTGTGTATGAATTTGATTTTTCTAAAGTGTATTGGAATTCTCGTCTTCAAACTGAACATAAGAGACTTATCGACAAATTTATTCCATCAGATGTAGTCTGTGACATGTTTGCTGGAGTGGGGCCATTTGCTATTCCAGCTGCAAAGAAAGGTTGTATGGTTTATGCTAATGATCTTAACCCACAATCTTACAAAGCTCTTTGTCACAATGCAAAAATTAATCATGTTGAAAACCGCATAAAAACTTACAACATGGATGCAAGGGACTTTGTAAAGAGGCTTGTTACTGATTGGAGCAAAGCAGAAGAGAAAAATTTTGGGAGTCAAACTACAAAGCTATTCACACAAATATTAATGAATTTGCCAGCAAATGCAGCAGAGTTTTTAGATGTCTTCAAAGGTCTTTTCACACCATTTAGAAACAGGTTTGCATCAGCAGAAGCAGACTCAGTTGGCAAAAAGCTTCCACAAATCCACTGTTATTGTTTCTCAAAGTCATCAGAGCCTATGGTTGATGCAAGACTACAAGTTGAACAGGTGTTGGGAACAGAATTAGGTTGTGACTGTAGTTGTTATTATGTTAGAGACGTTGCTCCACAAAAAGCCATGATATGTGTGTCATTCAGCCTGCCCAAGAATGCTGTCTTTGTTGGTTCACATAAAAGATCAAGAGAGGAAGGTAGGGGCAAAATGAATAGGATTCATAACAGATTTGACTTTTGTTATTGGAGACACAAGAACTTTTGGCAGATTTCAGAAAAAAAACCCCATTTTATTTACAAACGAAATTAAAGTATTTGCCTGTCTGGAAAACATTTCTAGCCCATTGTTATATCAGATCACCAGTAGTCCTTAAATTATTTTTTTAAAATTATATGTATTAATTTGTATCTGCAAATAAGGGAAATAAGAAAAGGTTAAAATTAAAAGAAAGAGGTTGTCTGTAGAACAAATCATGTTTCCTCTCTATTGACATGAAAAAAATTGTATAATTCATCTTTCAAATTTAGTTTGCAGCAACTTTTTATGTTAATAACTAGTATACTGCTGTATAGTATTATAATAAAATTGTCAGTAAGTAGCAATTGAAAATGGCAACTATAGTTATATGATTGGAAATAAAAATGTTTATGCCACGAATTGGTGACAAGTATGTAAAACTTATAAGATGAAAATAATTTCTTGCAAATTTTGGTAATAAATTATTGCTTGCTTGCATTACTTTAAGGCCCAAGGTTTGTAGTTGGTTCTGTATTTCTTCCACACAGAGGCCCAAGTAGCCAGTCTAACTGTTTTTGTAGTGATTCTTAAAATAATCATCTTAGCAAGGGGGGAGGGCAGTCAGCTTACTGGTTTTGTAGATAAGAATAAATCATTTATGGGATGTCAGGCTTTTGTTACACCTTTTTATTAATTATTTATACCAGTAAACTTGTTTTCTGCAGATGGTTTTTATGTGTAATTTGTGTGAGCTACTGTTAAGAGTTTTGCTTCCCCAGCACAAAACCTAACATTTAGTTTTTTTTATTGCCAATCTCTTGTTTCAGATGAAATCAAGCACTGCAAAGAAATCAAACTAGAAGTGGAGAAATGTACTGAAAAGAGAACATAACACTTTTATGGTTATCGTCAGGAAGAATGGAAAGACACCAATTCTGCTGTCTGTACAAGGATTTGTATAAAACTGAAGAGAAAATTCAGCAATAGATGTTGTTTTGGTTTGATATAATGGAACTGGAGTAATTGATTATGTGCTTGATCCATTGTCATAATCCACTAAAATTTCAATATAATGTAAGCAAGGTTTTACAAGATCGTAATCTCTGTCTTCATACAATAGAATCAATAAAAAATAAAAGAGTTCTAGAATGTGACAAGCAAGAAAGAGGTGACCCCAAGCAACCTTGAGAATCTATAGAAAAATTTTCTTTCTCTTTGTTCCTCCTAAATTACTGTATGACTTTTTTCTGCTGAGACATTAGAGTGTTTACAAACAGACCATCTGTAAACTTTTGCTGGAAAAGAAGATTTCAGTTTCCAAGCAGGATAGTTTGAAGAGAATCCTGGCAAGTAGGTAACATCAAACTTGTGTAGAAGTTGACCTTGGAAAAGCTTCAAATTCAGTAATTTCTACATAAATGTGACAGCCAGAGAACTTGGCATTTGATGCCACTAATAACCATGACGGGCGTCCACTGATGTAAAAATTACAAATTAAGCTGCTTAAAGTGAGAGAGGCCAGGAAAGAGTTAGAGAAAACATGAGGTTTGAGTGTCTTTGTATAGAACAATCGGGAAAGGATTTTGCCAGATTAATTTTAGATTTCCGTCAGTTTCGTGTACCACTTTTGATATTTAACATAACCATTAAACAATATTACACATTCCAACAATGAAAGGAAAACAACTCTTTTTGTCTATAATTAAATTTGCACAAGATTCCTTTCAATTTGTCTTTTCCATTAAGAAGGTTACGATTTAAGCAACCTCCCTCGCGCTCCCCTAAAAGACCAAAATTAGCGCTTATTTAAAAAAAGTACGGAATATCAAATTTCGTCAAAGTAGATGTTAATCATGCATGATCCACCGCAGGGAGTCGAATAAATGAAAAATATGTTTGTTCCAAAACACAAAATTGGTTTATTTCAATAGCGCCGTTCAAATTAGTTAAGAGCCCCGAAGTTTTTTCTCTTCGATTTTTGATTTTAAGTTATTGATTGTTGAAAGCATTCGTGGTTTCAACGTCACGTTAGCCAGAGCCGTAAAGACAACAGCCATTGTACACTAAAGCGACGCATTCTTCTTTCAACGAGAACCTTTTTTGTAAAAACTTGCGCGTTTGGCAGAAACTGCTGAGATTTAGGCTGAGGAATGGCCGGAAACTAAGTTTTTGTCGTTACACCACAGCACAAAACCATGGGTTAATACAAAATTTGTGTTTCTTTATAACTTATCTGTCTGGAACGTTTTGCGCTTGAGAAAAATAGAAAACGAGTACACGCTTTCTTGTTTTTAAAAGGGTTGGTACATTTTTCGTGTTTTCCAAGCCTCGACATTCTATAAAAAGAAACTTGTGTGTGTACAGGCCAAACTCGTTTGATTATATAAATTAAGAACGTTTTTAAAAGAAACATCAGTCGAGGATAAAATCCCCAAAAAGTCTCGGCTTGAAAAACAAAACTTTTCGCTCTCATCTCGGATAAGAAAAACTGAGTAGTGTCAATCTTTAAAAATGGGTGCATGAAAAAGTATGGAAATATATACACTAAAAGAGTTTTATCAAAGCATTGCTGTTAGTGCTGTTCTTACAGAATCGATCACATCATGCTTTATTATAGGGGATTAAACAAACAGTCCTGCTTCAAAAAAACTTTTAAACGGTGTAGAAAATATCAACTCGGAAGGTGTTAGCACTGATGAAGAACCGAGCTGGCAGGATCCGTCATGTTCAAACACAAGTAATTCTTGTTCTAACACAACAACAACAAATTTATTTTGGTCTTTAATTTCCTCCAAGGAAAAGCCAAAGACCCTTGTTCTTTTAGAAATAAATAGTTATTTATATTCATAGTTATCAAAGGACGTGCGTTTGTTCTCTTTAATGACTTCGCGCCCTGGGAAAAGGTGTTTTATGAGGTGTAAAACATTTCAGTTTGCTTCAAAAAAGCAGAAGACAATTGAGAAAACAGAAGGTAAAAAATTAAAAAGAAGCTACTAACCCTTTGAGACTCAACTGTTAAGTTCTCTTTACTGATAACACATTCAAAACAAGCCAGTTGGCAGTGAGAAGTTAAAATTGATCATACCAAGCAAAACCGGCTGATTGAAAAATAAAGTTCTCCCGAACTTGTTCATTGAAAACTATATGGCCTTTATTGGCATTAATTAGAGACTGTGACACCAACAAAACAGGCCTTAAATGCATGTTTACGTCAAACAACCCCAAGCCGCCCTCGCTTTCTTATCGCGAAAGTGTGAGTATTTTCATAAATCAAATCCCAAAGCATCCACAAATGAAAAGAATTTCTTCGTGAACACGGTTTTCTCGGCAAATTGCTCACACCTATTAATTTTTTAATACGAGGCTTGGGGGTGAAATGGACTAGTTTAACGCAACCATGCCTTACTGGGCCCTTACGTAGCACTAGCAGATGCCGAGAAGAGTCCCATTCAGTTATCGCGGCCAGCTCTTCATTCATTTTCAATATAGCATTGTGTGCCCTCCAAGGTCAGTCGTCAACAAGCGTTAGAAAATAGATTAACTTGCTCAAAAGATTTTTAAATTTTGTTCAATTCATCAAAGTTTGGCAGCAAGACTACACACTCATGATTTTTTTTTTCTTATAAGAAAGTTGAACTATTTGACCGAGTCGGAATATTTTCGGGATATCAGCGTCAAATTGCCTTAATGTAATTAAACAATATCTGTTCATAGAAAGTACAGAATTTGGGTCATTGAAATCCTTCTGGTGGGCAATTTTTAGCTATTTTCAACTATAGGAATGAGATAATTTTAACGCTGATTAATCATGTTAATTAATGACATTTATTGACAAAACTCTTTAAATGCGTAAGTTAGAATTAGTCGACTGAAAGTTGAAAAAAGTGATGTTTGTTATTGGCGACCGGATAAAAAACTGCGATGACATTTGTTGACTTAATTGGCATAAAATAATCATGGTTTGACACTCAGCTCTGTAACTCAAAAACGATACTTTTTATTCCATATTCGGAGTCAACATATATACAAAGGAATAAACTGACAAAGTTTGAAAAAAAACTACGTGCGGATTTTCTTCAGGGAAATGACCTTAAAATAACTTTATTGCTACTAGGCAGTATAAAAGTTCTACACGTATACCGAGTACATGTGGTACATTCGTGTACACGTTGATTTGTACTCGTACTCTGTATAAATAGCCAACCGAAAAGCATATTTTTGTTTGCAATAGGTTATCATAAATAAATGTTCTTCACCTTTTCTCAGCCTCAGCATGTTCTAAACATGTTCTTAAATTTTCAGCTTCACGTTCTTTTAAAAATGGTTCTTCAGCATAAAAAAAGTGTAAGCAAGCGAAAAGCATTTTTCTTTCTGTGCGCCGTTCCCCCGGTTTCAGTCACTTTACAACACGCAAAGAACGAGGTTTATTTCCGTACATTTTTATTGACTTAGTGTCATTTAGTCTACGACTGAGAAACACTATAGTTATTGTGAAACTACTGGGAAACATGCAACATGCAAAATAGAGAAAAATCAAGACACCAAGGAGGAGAGTGAAATATGAAAGAAAACAGTAAAACTAAAATATCGAACGAAACTAAGCTAAAGCAGTTAACGATAAAATATTGAAAACAACATTTTATTATGTAAAATTATGATTATTCTAACAAGAATTTCCTTGGCACGCAGGAAACGTAAAAACACGCACACGAACAGATACCTTTTCTGAAGAGAAAACGAATCAGAAACGTTCCTTCGATTTATACTCAGTTCTTTGGAATACCTTAAAATCTTAACACACACAATAACTGAGATAGTATTCTGTAAAAATGGGACGCGAGTTTTCTCAAGTTTCTCGACCCAAAACATATCCTGACAAGCCTGTTCCGATCTGCGCTGAATTTCAGTAGGTATCTACAAACTTAATCCCTTAAATAAAAATACTTAAAAAATACTCTACTTATAGTATCCAATTGTAAGAAATTCTTCATGGCGCTGTGATGGACTGTTCTTAGTCATTTAGTCACACCTCAATTTCACGAAAAACAGGTGCCAGTAACGAGTGGTTTCGCATCTCCGATGCATGAATGAGCTCGCAGAAGAAGAAATACAGCGAGAAATTATCGGAGAAACTACAGCGAATCGGTACGAAAACACCTTGCGGAACCTATCTGTGACCTTCGCGAGTTCGAATCTCACTAAAATTTTGCTGCACACGTGCGGAACAAACTGAGCAAACAGCCTCGCGAGCAGACAGCTCAGCTCTTTACCTCAAGTGCGCGCCAGCCTTTATTGTGCGAGCGTCTTTTCGGACGCTGTTCGTAATGCACTTTGATTGCTTATGTAACATTACTTAAAAGTAAGTGAAACCACAACTACGGTTAACAAACAGAATAAAACGAAGTTCTCTAAACTTCTTAGGTACCATAAAGTGTTCAATCTTCTATTGTTGGTCGAAAAAATTTAATTACCAAGTTCGAGTTTTTCCCACAGTTACATGGCGCGCCTAGAAGCCAGGCGTCCAAACTACAAAGTGGCCATAGCCGCTGTTTACTTCCTCTACATCTGGCATTTCCAAAATTGTGGGGTTTAACTCTTTCAGTCCCAGTTGACTAGTATAGATTCTACAAACTATAGCGCCCTTACTTTTCACTGAAAAAATTTCTCTTCATCTTCACGCCGAGTTTGCTGGTTTGGATCAACTCTCATTTTCTCACAACCAAATGTCTTATTTTGTATGAGTTAAGCAAGGAGAACTTATTTATTGATAACTGAAGTTGGGACTGAAAGGGTTAAGCGTTTATCATAGTCTTAAAATTTCGTATTACAAAGAACGACAATGTTTGAAATCTTTTTTTTAGTTCCAGTTGGCTGATATTCTGTAGGAAACGCATAACTCGGTTTGCGCTTTCTCAACATGTTTTTAAAATCTATTTATACATGCACTGAAATTCCTTAAAACGTCGCTTTTCCCAACAATTCGTTGAAATAATTAATATTTAGAAAATCACTTTGCGTGTATTTTGTGAATTTATAAAAAAATAACGTGAGATAAAATAGTCTACTGATCAATTCTCGCGAATATTTCTAAAATTTTGATATGATCTTAAGAGCCTCTCCCTTAACATTTCTGGCACTGCCATGATAACCAACGAAAAGGAATAAAAAATCGATTTTGTATAAAGTAACTGATGTAAAATGTTGCTTTCTCGTCATTAGTATTTCATTTTAGGTTTAACGATGAGTTACTCATAAAGAAAAGTATTCAGCTACGAAGGCTCTGAAAATTTTGATGAGGTCGTGTATGGTCTCGTGGTCCAGACTCACTTCCGTGTCACACATCTGATGCCAGCAGGGCGGGAACGGTACAGGAATCAAATGGAGGACCGGGGTGTCTATAGGTAAACAAAACATTGTTATTACAAAAATACATTTCGATGGAGATCAAGCTGTCGATAAAATTTACCTTTGCTCAGCGCGTCCTATGAAAATAATGTCAAAAAACTGATACTTAATCGTGGTTTGTCTCACGATTTGGTCGTGACTAGATGAACACGACGACCTTTGGACTCTTCCTGTTAGTCTTCATCAGGTGATGGTGTAGATCCACTGAATAACGGCTTCTTGTCTTTAATTTATATAATCGCCGGAGGATATGAAGACAAGCCGCCACCCAGTCTACATCATCGATTGATAAAAACTAAGCAGCAGTTGAAATGTCGCGCTCTGTTCGTCTAATCATGAAATCGACTAAATGCTTGTCCCTTTATCATATTTCTTCCATGATGAATAATCCTTTTCATTTGATTAAAAATAATGTCATCTTGTTCACCGGAAAGATACTGACTGCAATCCTCCTTTTCCTCGTTATTTCTATAAATATGTTCGATATAGTCATATACAAATTACAATGTATTTGTTTAGAGCAAATATAAAAACTAACTTTTCGCGCGCTTTTTAACTTGTACATGGCGTGAGCATGTGTTTATTAAACTGACAACAAGACAACGGGTAAAAGTTTTCTATGAGTCAGACAATAGTCTGGAATAAAACAATTTACTAAACATTAGTCAACTGACTTTTAGATTCATAGAAAACGACAACGGGTCCAAAGACTAAGTACTGTACAATCAACATGACAAATAACAGGCTTGGTCGGCATAATTTGGTAAGACTGTCCGATCTCGGGTACTCCTGGTCGCCGACCTAGGTTAACTCAGACCTCTATAATCCATGAGAAGAAAGCGACCATTTCTCAGCTAAATCGTCTGCCACTTGTTCAACATTCATGTTGCTCAGATAAACAAAAAGTTTAGTTTCATCGAATAGTTTCTTTGTAATAAAGAATTTGCTACCCGCTTTCGCTGTCGATTCAACTTGTAACTGGGCGCGTCATTGCATCACCATCAACTCGTAGAAAGTTTGAAAGTGTAGCATAATTGTAATTAAGCCAGCTATCGATCGATGCATCTCTCTGCAGATGCTCAGACGTCTTAATGAAGCTTATACTCGTGTAATGGGCAACCTTTGCGGATTATAAATAAAAAAGAAACAAAAATCCCCGCGGCTGTTTATCATTGCCAGTGAGCTGTTCTTTACTTACTTCGCTTTAGGAAGGGAATGTGATCATCCTCGATCATGAGGGGTCGTGCCAGAACCCCAGATCCCATGAAATAAGGACCGTCTTTAGGGGTTTTACCTCGAATTTGATCAATACTAGTCAATCTTCTCTCTAGAAGCAAAAGACGATTCCACATAAGAATCATTTTGCAACAACATAACTCTTAAAAGATCTTTTGTCTGTATATGACTATAATGCTATCAAATGTACTTTATTGTTGGTCAACTGCAAGCCACTCAGTTCTAAAATTCAGATGAAAACCTAGGATTAATTACTTTGCCCAGCCCTTAGAGTTTTACAAGTCAGTTCCGTCAAGCTTTTGGTATAGTAGCCCGTTATTTTCCACTGACAATTAACTTTGCAGTTTCTCACTTTCTTGGATTGTAACTGTCATCAGTCAATGTCAGGCAAACACGTACCCCATGGCTTCTGCATACACATCACGAATCATGGTGGACAAAGAAGATGGGGAGGGTGGGTGGGTGGTATGGGAAGGAAGAGACATGGGCGGGCTTATCCCTACACCAGTTTTTTTATACTTTAATTTTTTTCTTTGGAATAAAAGGGTATGGAAAGGTTAGGGTTACTGGCAGAAGAAAAAAAACTCCAAGAAAATTACAAAGGCTTAAAAATGTTCGACATAAAAAAGGTATTTCGTATCAACAAATTTGAAATGAGCAGGAGGCCAAATACTGAAAATCAGATAATATAAATTATTTGTTTCGCCTTTGAACCCCCCAAAAATTCCGTTTTATAAAACAACCCTGATGTTTCATCGAAAACCCCTTAGGAACACCAAGTAATTGCCAATTTTGAGTGCTAAAAAACTTGACCAGCACCCGTGCATCCTGTCTCTGGATGTACACAATCAGATACAGTACCAAAAGAACAGAATGAACAAATTAATTCTTACCAATCAACTGCATTCGCTCAAAAAGATCACTGGTTTCTTTAAAACTGTTGTAAAACCGGGGATTAGGTGCTCCAATGAGATCGAGAAGAACAAGGGCATTCTGGGGAAACAGGCCACAATGAATTAGTTACTAAACATGGATAATTGATCCCACATGTATTAAACCAAATAAAGATGGAGCTTAATCAAAGAATTTGTGCGCCACGCCATGGATAAAAATTCAACAGAATTTGCATCAATTCTGTTGTGACCCCTAGGCCTGTTAGTACAGTATTTGAAAAGAAACAATATATATATGAAAATAATTGATACATATTTATCGACCTATGCAACTGCACACTGTGTGCAGCAATTAAGAACAAACTAATCTTATAGATACAAATCTTCAACAACTATAATCGCAAACCTCTCAAATTTAAATATGGAATAATTGTGTTTTCCTCTTAGTAATTAAACTCCACTATTATTCTTGCAGGCTCAAATGAAAGTGGGCATGGCTTATCTAGAAATTTATAATGTATAAAAACATGTATACAAATTTACAGTTGAGGATAAGGCTATCAGCATGGCCTTCATTCAGCACTAGTTTAAAGTTCATTAGCCCGGGAGAAGAAAAACTAAGAGTTTGAGCCCAGGATGGGAAAAATAAAAAAGTTTGTCACCTTGTAAACTTAATGTATACAACGAAAATCATAATTTTGTTTGCAATTGTGTCATGACTGAGCAAAACATACAATTGTGTTCAGCATGGTATCCTTGCTTCCACTTTTCTTTTCAGAATTTGATAATGGTTGGTCCTGCCACAACTGCGCCAAATGCCGAGCACCATAAAGGGAATCTGTATCTGTCCATTCACGAAAAGCCTCTTCGCCATCAAAAAACACCATCTGTATTGTTGTGTCTTGGTTAAACTGGAAAATCAATGACAAGTGTAATGAGACAGTCGAAATCTCCTGTAGATGCAAATAAACTCTTTTTAAAAGTCACTTGCATTAACTGTAATTATTATAATTCACTGGATATTTTGCCTTTTTTTTTATAGTGTAAACTTGCATGAGTATAATCAGTTTTCAATCTAATTTCAGCAGCTTGCTTTGTATCATTGATTTTTTTGGCATATACTAATTGTCAACTTGTACTGCCATTTGGCTGGCACACTGGAACACTAACAGACCAAGTGTAAACAAGGTGACCACATTATATTCGAGGTGGCCATAAGACTGGGTTCAACTGCATCTTCATGAGAAAGTTAAAAGTTTCTATTTTACCAACTTAGAACTCAAGGTACTCAGTATACTGGCAAACTTCAACACAGTCAACACTTATCATCTGGTAGCCATAACTTATTTTCATGCACAAAAACAAATTTTACGACCACTACCGGTATGATTTATAGCACAGTCAGTTTCCCAAGAACTGCATCTTTTGTAGCATGGCAATTAATTGCAAATATAAACAGCTAGCTAGGAGATTGATTGAAACTTAATGATTCACAAACTAAAGAACAGCAGGTTTCTAAGTTCTGCCCCTAACTAACAACTACAGTATGCTAGTACTAAAACTAACCTGGCTTTTTGGAGATCTATTGAAATATGGTGTCAAAGTCCTTGCAATTTCAACTAACATGGCACAAGGCACTGCTGAGTCAATAGAACCTAGAAAGTACTGTTTATTTTTTGGTTCCATTAACTTGGAGTCATAGTGGGCAGACAGTATGATTCGCCTCTTTGCAGCAGGGTTCAGTGTTGCAATGATGTTTGTGAATCTCTTTCTTCCTACGGGTGTGTCATTGTCAAATTCATCCAAAGTGACTGTCCAGCCGAGGTTGTCAAACTGGTTTTTAATGAACTGAAAGATATTTATAAATTGTATCAGTAACTAAAAATTTTCAAGGGTCAGACAGAGGTAGGAAATCATTTATAAAACATTTTTAAAAATAAATTAAGTTCTAATTAACGTCAGCCAATGAACAGTGTCAAGCCGTTGAAGAATGTAGTGTACATAGGAGAGGGGGGAAAGTTTGACAAGAAGTCTAATTGGAACCTTGTAAAAGTAGCAAACTTGGTGCACAACCAATTACTTCCCATTACAAATGTAACTAACTGTCTACCCAGAGCTTCAACATAAAAAACTGACAGCCCACTGACTGGTCACCAGCAGTTGGCTGACATGTTACTGAGTGCCAGGAGGCAGCAGGTCACCAGTTAGTTAGTGACCATTAAGGGAAAAGTTTTGACTGAAATTTGTACAGTTTCCCTTCTATTGCCATAGAAGTCTGTTTGCCGTCTGACAGCCAGCTGTCAGCCAACAAGTGGCCACCTGTCTGTTGCAGTGAGCTATTTTATTACTTTTTGTTACATCAACACTTAAACAAACACAAGACAATTTTCTTGTATTGGAAGAGAAACATGGGACATATTACAGACCAAGGGTCATGCATGTTCTTTTTTAGTATATTGCCATCTCCTTAAAGCAGAGTTGATAGATCAAACCTTCATAGCAAAGTGATGCTTGTTAACTAGAAGTTCAAATAATCAGTTACCTTGTCCATTAGCAATGTACGTTGCACCTTATTTTAAAGCCAAACTCAATTCATGCATATGACTATACATTAATTTTATGAGTGAACAAAATTTTATTATTTACTTTAGTTTTTATATCAGTTGAAAATTAAAAATAAACTTTACAATAGAAATTTTGCTTGTACTGTATACTTGGTAGTCAAAACTGTTACTAATAACTTTTAATTTAAACGGTAGTGACATATTTTTTTACACCTGTTATACAGAGAGTTAATAAAAGCTCAAAACCCCAAGGAAGCAAAGATTCTTCTTAGATCTGTGTTGATTGAGTCTTAAAACAGCTTAAGCATTACTTCTACAGTTTGGCTTTGATTTTGTTTCATTTTAAAAACCAAAAAGTATTTTAAAAACTTGTTCAAAAATATGTTACATTAAATACCACCTTTTCGGTTAACATCTCAAACATCTACAAACTCGTGGAAATGTGCGACAAATATTGATATGACTCAAAATCTTTCTCAAACCCGGCAACTGTGTATAAAATACATGAGAGTTTTAAATATTTAAGGTTTGAGTTATTATCTTGAGTTATAAAATAAATGAGTTAGACAATGTAGCTAATATCAAGTTTCTGAATTTATTCTGAAACAACTTTGCTCTAAAAATGCAGTCTGGAATAACAATTATACAGTTATTTCTTCATTTGCCCAGAAGTAGCAAACTCTGAATTAATGCTTGATTTAGTGCAACCTACCAAAAACTTTCTGCCTTAAGCATTAATTTTAGAATTTTATCTGAGGTATAAAAACAATAACACAAGCAATATCATTTAATTGAATCAAAAATCAAAACCTCAAAAACTTGAGTAGAATATTTTTGTTAAGTAGGTAAACTAAACAAAAAAATTTCTGCTACCCGATAATGATTTCAACCAATGTTCATGAAAATAAACAATGGTGTGTGCAATATTAAGTTGAAATCTCAAAACTTATTAGCAAATTTAAGAATGTCTTGTTATTAAAGGAGGTAAAAGTTTCTATCTGAGAATAACATTACCCAAAATATCAAAACATTTTATTTATAATCATGTGTGCAATATCAAGTTGAAACCTCAAAACTTTGAGTATAGCTAAGTATTTCCATTGAAATTTTAAAAGCTATTGCTGGGAGAATAAATCAGACACAAAAAACATAAAAAAAAATGAAAAAAAGAAAATCTCTTTACAAAATAAAGAATGACTATATATATCTAAGTACAGTGTATCTGTCTATACATATAGTTGTTAAAAAATTTTCAAGAGCGCTGTGCACTAATCTGAGAAAATAAGTTTAAAAAAGGATCAGCTACTATTGGCGGGCATATATGTTGTGTTTTAAGTTAATCAAGTTATATGAATTATTAATGCCAGAAAACTGAATAATTATGATTTTTTAGCAAACCACCATGGTTGAAATTACTATCTTTTCTAAAAAAAGAAAACTTGCACAAAAACATTTTTTCTCAGTTTGAAAAAGCAGACTGCCTTTCGAAAATCATAACACACAGTTTTTCCTCACGGTGAAAATAATTCCATTAGCGTATGAAGAGATTTCCAAACAACATGAGATTTATAAACACTTCCTCTCACTGAAAGAAAAAAAAGCAATAACTTCCTTTTTCACTGTTTTTCTGGTTCATCCCCCACCTTTTCATTACGATGTTTACATCAAATAGTTTTATGTTTACAGGCCCCAAGCTATCCTATTCATTTAAAACCAATGGATCATTTCAACAATTTTCTTCAGTCAGCTGTTAATCCCAAACCGGCAGTTATTCATTATTGAAATTCAAAATAAATTTGACAGATATTTCCTAACGCGATCTATATATTTCTTCTTGGCTACATTTGATCGATTTGGCACCTTCAAAAATATAATTAAGCAATCTAAAAACACAGGAAACTGTTTGGAACAAATATATATATCTTAAGTTTGAACCAAGAAAAAAATTTTCTCAAAAGAGAATATATCTGCTTTTGCCTTCGGTCTTCTAATTAAGCCATTTAAAAAAACCTCGTCTCGTTATTATAATTTCAACCAAATTTCTTTGCGGCAAAAAATATTAAATATTCCCGTGGTGAGAAACTTGTCCATTTATTCCCCAATAATTGAAAAAAAAAATTGTTAGGTAAATAACTCAGCTAGCTAACAGGATTTCGGAAATCAGTCTTCTGATCCAACTGGTACAACAAAAACTGAACAACTTTAAAGTTAAACGAAACTTTGCAACAGCCGGCCATATCCGTTTCAGCTGCTTCGACGAAAATAAAAATTCAAAAATTTAAACTTTTTGGTTGGTTTGTTGTCAAAGTTTTTACACCAAAAGACGAGAAACTGTTGCAATACTTCTAGTTTACATTAGCATATAGTTTAGTTAGCGGTACTGTAATATTGGTTAAAAGATTTTTATCAAGGCTGGTTGTGTTAAAAATTGATAACTAGGCCGTATCGTAATGAACTGAACGCAATAATCACCTACTAGCCGTTTGCCGTAATTTAATAGCAAGCCGGATTCGAAGTTTTCTTAACACAATAACATGTACAACACTGAATTTCAACCCGAGTAAAAGTAAGCTATTTACAAGTCATCAAATTTACATAAAAGCTGGCTGAGTTTTCGAGTGTAAAACGACGAAATTTGATACCGTTAAACACATGTAACTTTAGTCTGTTAAAACTCATTTGCGCTTTCGATCGAGCTAAATATTGCCACTGACAAATAAAATCTAATTACACAAAGAATTCGCAGATAGCTTATCTTTTCCCAACGTTTGTACATCAGCAAAATGTATTTGATATTATAATAACAAAGGCAAAAAGACCAAACAGATGAGCTCTGAAGTATATTTTTCACAACTCGCCCGCAACTCACTGTCGTAGATCTAGTGAGTTGTCAAGTGTCCTAAAAACAAAAGATCATTCTCTCAAAACAACAAGAAGTCAAAGTCAACATTGCAAACGAATGTAATTTGGCGCCGGCGCGAACTATTATGGAGCGCGAAAGGGAGGATTTTTTGGTACTTCAAACCCTTTTACAAAAAAGTAGTCATTTTCTTTAACTATGCGGAGTATTAACAATGATAAAAGCAGGTTTCTACTTCTAAGAAGCTCAAATTGCATTGCCTGAGAACAACCATAATAACCTACTTCCCGACTCTAAACACGCGGTAATGCCATAAATATTAAAATGAATGAGTTATTTGAACGAACTACAGACCAGTTTTACTTTATGGTGACCCACTGTTCCTGGTACACGGACACGAGTGATAGGTCGGAGAGTTTTGTTCAAGAATCTGTCATAGTCTGTTAACTCAGCTATTTCTTTTAGCCTTCCAGTTGTAAGCGACCTTGCGAAGCGATGTATCTGAAATAAAACAACAATTATTAATTTAATTTGAACTTGTCTTGCTCTAACGACTTTTGGAAACCTTGATTTAAGACTTACCGTACGTTCGGCGGAATTTTTATCGACAATTGAAAAAAGTAGACAAGTAAAAACCAGGGTTATTAAGGACATCTTCCCCACTTAGATGCCTACCTAGCCAGAGTCTAAACGTTATGAGATGTGTAGGCAGCTGTCACATAGTTTTGTGGTAATTCTATGACTACTTGCCACACTTCCGATCGTAGGTCAAGTTTCACAGTCTGTTGCCATCTGGTTTTTCATCCGCCTCGCTTTCAAGATTATGGGTAAACCGCTGAACGGATTGTGTGTAGACGTTTGGATTAGTTTTTGCGAGTACAAAATTTTGCGGTGTATAGGTTGATTTTATATAACAAGATTTTATTTCCATGGCTTAAAGATAGATAAAACACTTCATACGTGCAAGTGAGCGACTGTAAATTTTTCACATTCTCAATCATTTAGATGTTGTTGAGCGCAAATCCGATTTTTCATAGGCTCGATTTCCGCCTTCTCACGGGTCCGGTCTTTTTATCCTCCCGAACAGGCGGCTGGTAATCGAGCCTAATTTTTCACAGCTGAACAGGTATAAAAAGACCCATAACTATAAGAGAAATAAAGTCGAACTTCCCGAGACGTAGGCTCAAAATAACCGGCGCACCTGTCATAAGTTGAAATTTTGACATCCTTCAACTCGAGGCTTCAGAATAAAATTAGAACAAATATGTATCAGTTTTCACGTATTAAATCTGCAAACCAAAAAGTGTGTGCTCAGAGAAGTTCCGTATCTGCAGCTTGGCCGCTAGTATGGGAGAGGTAAGGATAGGGATGACTGTCGGAAAACTCCACAAAATACCCTAAAAAATAGCTTGGGATAACAATTTTCTACCCTAAAAAACACCTCTCGGTCTTAAATTTACCCTAAGAAATACCAACTGAAAGGTAACATTTTCCCCCTAGTAGCTAGCGGGTCGACGCTAGGTCCCCCGTCGTGTTGCGCTGAACGTGGTATGCAGTAACTGAAGGCGACCGCGTAATAAGCCTAAGGCGTTTGCAACAGGACCTAAATTGTCTTAACTTCTTATCAGTATGCGCGCTTGCTAAAACAAGGACTTCAAATTTTAAACATACCAGGCCCTTGCATGGTTTAACAGAGGATTTGTTTTAAGTACCCCTCCAAAATACTGGAATGACAGTTTTAACCCCTAGAACTACGACGCGTACGGTCATACCTACCATTCCAATATTGGGAGTACCATGCCCCCGCCCCCAGCTCCGTTTATAAGATAATTCAGTTGTGATTGTAAATTATTGTTGTCACTAACTTACGGTACATGCAGATTGTGTACCTCGAATTTTGCTCAACCGACAAAAGTTTGCGACGCTGTGTTCTGCACGATAACGTCTGATGTTTGTCAACCACCCTGGCTACCAAAGACTGTCGAGATATACAACGGGGGCGGATCGATACAGGATTTCAAAAAGGGGTTGGATACATAATATGGTTTTGAGCGTTGATTCATGAGTGCCTTTCAAAACCACTGCGTTTTGCACATATTCTTCGCGCGTCAATAATAGTATTTCGTGGGCCCTAAAGTCTTTGATTTAACTACAAGTACAAACTTGCGAATATTTTGCCTGTTTTGTAGACGCTCAGTGACAAACTGTTGATAAATCGTATCCCTGTATCCGCCGTTGGCCGCGGTTTACAGCCCCGAAGTCCAAAACGTCCGTCAACTGGTATATACCAGTTGACG